>MQUG01003784.1:0-21553 GCA_007213375.1 Steinernema feltiae | reverse complement strand
CCTCCTGCTGGGTGCACCTACCGATTGTTGGTGTAGCCTTTGCAACTATCGAAGACGCCTTCGAATCCGGCGACGATTTCGCAGTTGACGTTGTATTTCGATCGGATTTGGCGGATCGTGCCATAGCCCATGCCGCGACTCGCTTTGTCGTTCAGGAACGCTCGCATTCCGAAGGCTGGCTTCCCGTCTTTCCAATTGACTCGCAGCGCTGAAATCTCAGGGTTTTCCGGCCAAATTTTAATATCCTACCGCCTATCAGATCCTGTTTAGCCCAAGTCCAGAAGTGACTCGCTCGCGTGACCTTCATGAACGAAGTGATGTTCTTCGGAGGACTCGGCGGGATGTCGATGTTCAGAAGATTCCTCACCTGGACAGAACTGTAGCGAAAGCATCAATAGTTCGATCTGTACCTTGCTCTGGTACTCGAATGAACTCGAATCTCGACTGAAATAGCTAATTCCGAGCAGAATGATCAACGAGATGATGAACCAAACCACTTCGCGCATTGTATTGAATCTGAAATTCGATTTTTGACGTTTGGTTACGGTAGAATTACAGTTGTTCGTCGCGCATTCGTTGCTCTCGCGATTCTTTCAATTTCACCATGTCTGCGATGGTCTTCCCAAGGGTTGGATCGACCAGACCGGGCTCAGGGTCTGGAAATGAATGGGTTTCTGGCGCTCTTTGGAGAGAACGCACCTTGGAAAGCAGAGGTCGGGAGGACGTCGAGGAGTGCGTACTCAAACTTGTTAATGATCGCATAGTCACGCTTGAAGAGAACGCAGATCAGGGAGCAGATAAAGGCCTGAAATGGTGAAATTTCAGCAAAGAGAACCAGAAATCGGCTTACCTTAAACGGCTCATACACAAAGATCCAGATCATCATCGAGATGAAGAATCGCTTTGCGAAACACGTGCCCTCCTGCTGCTGGAGTGGAAACGACATGTGGACGATGGAGAACGCCATAGCCAACACCGCGATCATCCACAGTCCTCTCCAGAAACGGCGCAGGATCGGCGGCAATCCATGAGGCTTCTTGATCTTCGTCTTCTCCTCCCTTTTCTTGTAGTACTCGGCGACGTCCCATCGTGGCGTATTCGCTTTGATGTGCAGATTCTGCTCCTCTTTTCGCAGAATTTGACTAAAATTCTCTTTTTAATAATTAGAAACCTCTAGTTGCGCTAACTTTAAGACGACTGGATAGATGATTGTCGTTGGGATCCCAACCAGCGCGTACAATCCTGAGAAAATGACCTGCAATCGATATTTCGAGGTTATAGGCGAGGTCAAGAGCGATTCTTACGTCCATGAAGTTAAAGTAGAAGCCGAGGAAACTGAAGTTGAACTGACGAGAGTCGCTGTAGGTCTGGAATTTGCAGTGGAGGCAGTTGACCAAGCAGATGAGGAGTAGCGCTACGGTAGCGTTGAGGGTGCGGTCGATTCGAGTGCAGCGATAGCGAGTTCGTAGTCCGCCGCCTAAAAGGTCAAAAACGATCAAAATTTCTGAATTGCACCTACCGGTGTACATGTTGAACCACGAGAGGTGCTCGGACAACGACTGTAGCCCCATAGCCAAGTTGAACGGTCGTCTCTCCTGTGGTGTGGTCACGCTCACCAATCGCTCAGTCTAAAGCGTCCAATCTCAGGCCTAGAATCCCAAACTGCCCCCTTCTCTCACCTGTCCGTCGCCATTCTGCGTTCCAAACCAGTTGTTCACATCGAATTCGTAGATCTTCCCGCTCTGCAGATCCTTGAATATCACACTGCTGCAGTGCCACGACTGTCGATGCTCGAATCCACTCGAATCGATCCAGATTCTCAGCGTTTGCAGATCGCCAAGACTCCATCTGCGTGGTCATCAAGAATCGATCGGTCGCTCCCCACTTGAACGGCTTCATATTGGTCAACTCGCCGGTCATGTGACGGCCGATCTCTTCGGATTTGGTTCCGCTGATGTTGAAGAGGACCCGCGAGTCGGTAGTGGAGAACATACGGTAGCCGGTCTGCACGGCGACAATGTACTGGTAGTGATCGAATGGTCGATTGTCTTCCAACGGCTGGATTCCTCCCTTTGCGAGGTCGCGATTGTCGTTTCGTAGCGCAAGAGCGAAGACGATGAGCTGGTGCATCATAACGGTGACGATTGCGATCATTATCATGATGTTTTTCTGCAAAGGATTACGGTAATAGACGTCAGAGACGCGCGCAAACCGGATATTTCTCTTCCAAGTAGACGTATTTAAAGTCCAAAGGCATTTTCGGGGTGTACAGTCCGACGGAAAATGTGGTCAGATGGTTTGAATGGCATGAGACGTCCACAGTTCCGATGCCGGACAGAGGCTAAAACAATGGATTACTGTAGCTATTTCCTCAAAAGTCATTTTTCAAAACAAAAATCGTCATTGACCGAACGCGTGAACTTTCCATGTTACCGTACCTCCACTCCGTTGCTGTCAAAACGCTCCTTAGCGTCGTTGAAGAAGTAGCATCCCTTGTTGACGGTTCGGATACGGTAGTCAAACGAAGGTCTCCGGTCAAAAACCCAATTCTCAAATTCCGGGGTCTCGTAGCGAACGGACATGTTCGACAACAGGGCATCTTCTCCTGTCGCGATCGTTCCAACTCCCACGTAGAAGAGACCAGTGCGATTCCAGAGCTCCGGCGCGGATATGTGGAAATAGGACGTAACTGAATAAATTCGATTACTGTAATAGCAGCGCGCATGCTGCGCTTACATCTCTTCTCTTCGACGTGGAATCGCCAGTCGTGGTCGTGCGGCAGAGGTCCCGGAATTCGTTGAAAAGAGACGAAGATCCACACGTCTTTATCGAGCTTCGTGTTCGGTATGAACTCGATGGTGACGGTTGAGTTCCATTGGACTGTGCGGAAGGTGTGGAGATCGAGAATCTGAATAGCAATTTCAATGAGAATATCGAAATTCAGGAATGAAAATGCGCTGGGCTCCTGACGCGATCAGCATGATACAAACGGCCTGATGATCAATACTTCGGGATTTTTTCGGCGTTCTCAGCTTTCCGCGTGTTCTTCACACAAAAATACCGAAATTATCATATTTTGCGTCCGAAACGAGCAAAAGCGCCACCGCTGACCTTGTGCCTACAGCGCGTTCCGGGTGGTGAAATTCGTCAATTCGGTCATCAGCTCGCTTTCAACTCTTTCTACTGAATTCCGGTTGTTCTGGTCTAAAGCGAGGTCAAGGAAGGCGTGCGCATTGAGATCGATCGCGCAGTAAGTCCAGATACATTCAAACCTCAAATTTACCTGATATTCCTCGAATCGGAACGTTAGCATCTCGGTGGGCGCATCAACTTTTGCTTTCGAGTTGGTCTTGAGGGCGATTGGTTGCACCGCATCCTTCACCACAATTTCCATTCCGTTCAGGCGTTTCAGCTTCATGTCCAGCGTTCCCGACGTCACAAGGTACTCGGCGTTGTCGGAGAACATGTACATGTTCTCTTCCATACAGATCATCGATGTGCGGATCAGTTCGCGCTCGCCGACGTCGTAGACGTTCAGAAGACTCAGCCTCGGCGGGAACTTGACGACCCAATCGTTGCAGTAGTAGTTCTGAGTGAAGAGGTCGCTCGGAAGACCGATGGCCAGGTTCAGCGTGTTCCCATCGACCTAAATGAGCGATTTAATGAAAAAATGGCTGAAATCAGCCTACAGAATGCGTCATTGGAGCCATGTTCCCGCTCTCGAGAGCGCGCTTGATGAGCGCATCTTCCAGCGTGTTGAAGAGCTTCTTCACCGTCTTCATCATGCTTATCGCCTCAAATGAACACAAAGCTAACTACCGTAGTCACGAAATAGACCTACAGCTGCCTTCTGCTTCAGTCGAACAGCCTCCGCAGCCCATTCCTCGGCGGTGTACTCTTCCACGTAGCGGATTTGAGCTGAACAGCATCTTCCATTGATTGTTATGCTACCGTAACCTTACAAGGATCGCTTGGAAGCGCGAGGAAGATCTCATCGTAGTTGTCCTGCTCATAGGAGAGACTCGTGTCGAGATCGTTCTTCAACGGATTTTGGAATCCGACTCTCATCGATTTCCGACTTTTCCGATGATTCCGAGGACCGATTCTGTTGCCTAAATGCGCGAATTTCTTCAAGGTACCGTAATCCTCGAGACGCACCTCCTTCAGCTCAGCGTCCGACAGTTTATGCGCGTTGTCCTTCAAGTAGTCGTTCGTCCGATCCAACGCCTTGTTGATGTGTTTGAGGCCTTCCTGGTCGATGATGCTCTGCTCCTCGATGCTTCCCGCGTTGTGCGGCAATTCGCCCATGTGGGAGACCCGAGCGTTCTTGATCACGTAGCAATTGGTGCAATTTCGTCCGATTTCACCGCCTTCGAGGAAGATTCGCGACCCGGGACCGAGGTCAAAGACGGACGAGAGGTGCGAGCGCAGATTGGTGTTGAAGATGCCTTTCTTCAGCTCCATGATCACTTGGTTCCGATCGATTTTCACCTGAAGGAGAGGATATTGAAGTGAATTGAGATGAACTTACGCTCCACTCGATCTTCTCAAAAGTCTGCGTTCGGTCTTCGGGATCCGTGGCAAACTTCAGGCTCTCTCCGTCGAACGACATCTGGCCGTTCTCGAATACAAACTTTGCACCTCCAGAAATCGTGACCTAAATCCTCGCTTATCTGACCTTTCCTGCGCATTTAATACTCACGAATCCGCTGGTCACAGTGATCGTCTTCCCTTGTCTGAACGCGTCACTGAAGAGCTCCACATTCAAGTACTTTGGATCGATGTACAGCTCACTCGCTTCGATGTTCGACTCAAATGGAGCGATTTCTAGCTGTTGCACGTCTAAAAATACCGTAATCCCTCATGTAGCTTTTCATCTGCTCACCTTTGAAGCCAGTCTGGAGCTTCACTCCCTTCCCGAGCGCAAGTTCCACTTGCTCGCCCGTGTACGCATCGGAAATGAACGATTTGTCGACGTTTTCCAGTTTGATCGTATCCTGCACGATCTTACGGTAGTGCTCGCTGAAATCGGCCTTGTTCGACCAATCCACTCCATGGATGAAGACGTTGATTGTCGTTTTGAAGGACATGATGAGCTCCATTTTGCCGTTCCTGATGATTTACAGACCGAACATATGCATTTTGCAGATTTAAGCTTACTCAAACTCGATGATCTGCTCCTGGTCGTTGAATTTGACTTTCAGGCTGACTGAAGAGACGTTCAGGGCTTCGCCAAGGAAGAACGTCTTCTTCTGCTTTTGTGTCAGCTAAATTACGGTATTCGCGGCTACGTACTACGGTAGCTCACCGAGCCGAGGACGACAGAGCCAGAGATTAGGGTCGTGTAGGTCGTAAATGAGGCGTTTTCAATTTTCTGCGGGTCCAAGTCGATTTTCGGGTCGTATGTGACGTTCCACGCGACGTGTTTGCCATCAGGGAAACCCTGAATACCGTATTTTAGCTGCGATTCGCTGGGGGATCGCGCCTACCACGTTCTCGCCAGCAAAGTCGATCCGAACCGCCTTGTCCATCATGTCGGAAATCCCGGATTTATCGGTTCCAGCGCTGAAATCGTAGCCATTGCGAAGCGCAACCACTGCGCTGTAGTCGTTGTAGTTCCTCGTCAGCTGAGGCGGATTTTAGGCCAAAACGGGACTTGCTTCGCTCACCTCAAAGATGTCTTTTTCAGTCTGAATGACCTGCGCCGGCTGGAAGTCGCCTTGAATGAAGATATTCGATCCAATGATGTTGAGCTGAAATCTGGACGATTACGGTAGTCTACAGGCGCAAATCGCACCTGCGCGTTGATGATAATCAGATTGGTGCCTCGAAGACTCAGTCTTCCGTAGAGAACCTTGAAATCGCCGTTCAGAGCGTCGCCTGGCTTCCGCTTCTTCAGAGTGAATTTCATCGAATTGGCGAGAACGTCGTTCACCGTGTTCAACACCGTCTTCATGTCTTCGGGCGTCTCGATCTTCTTCTCCGCGGAGACTTTAAGCATCTTGCCCATCACCTTGAGAAGGATTACTGTATTGCCAATGGAATAGGACGATACCTCCGCGAGGACAGCGTTTTGCTCGCGCAATGACTTGTCCACGAGCTCCTGCAGTTGGCTCTCGGTCATCCCTTCGGTATTAACGGCCAACTGTTCCTGTAGACCCTTGCGGACAGCGTCCACAATCTTCTTTGTGTCCTAAAACGGAGCTCAACGGTTAAAGCACGGTTGGAGGTGCTTACCGAAGTCTTCCCAGTGTAGTCGGCGAGGTCATTCACCCACGCTGGATTCGTTCCGTTGATCTTTCCTTTGACGAATTCGTTCATCGCGGTTCCATTCTTCAGATGATCAAGAATGTTGCTCACATCGCTGGAATCTGGATTCTTCTTCAGCGTCTCGTCGATATCGATCTGGGAATGCGCCGAGCAATTACGGTCTTCACTCTCTTGGCTATTAGATACCTTGTCCATGGTTACAACAGCCGTGCCAATGGCGACCAGTTCGCTTTCCGCTCTGAGGCCGTCGAGGACTTGGATCAGGAGGTTGTGCTCGCCAGCTCGCAGTTTGAACGATTGCACAGGTTCGTTGCTGGACGTGACAAGGACCGGAGGCTCTGATTCACTCTGTTGACCTGCAATCATAGCGCATTTCAGTTATTGAAGGTTTGCGGCTTACTGTAGAGGTTATAGGCGCTCAAGTCGTCTTCATCTGTCCAGCCAGCGCACGTCAGGGTCACGTTCTCTGTGTTTTTCATGTTTAGCCGATCTAGCGAACAGCGTCCATCAACCGGACCGTTGTTATTCTTAAAGAATGACACAATAAACACCAAAAATATGGAGATTCACCTCGTAGATCTGACTGAACACCTCCGGCCAGCTCTTTCCACTATTCTCCACGATGACGGTTGCCTGAAGCTCAAAGGACTTGACTTGATTCCGTTTCAGGTTCTCCGGCATCAGCTAAAGTACCGCGTAATCACTTATGCTCAGGCAATCTGGCTACCTTCGCGACCACAGGAATCCTAATTTTGTTCGGTTTCTCCTCATCGAATTCCGCCGTTTTCGACCATTCCGTTGTTGTTCCGTCGTTGAGATGAATCCGGTAGGCGAGGTGATCAAAGCGACGCGTTTCGTCGCAATTCTTGCACTCCGCTTCGACGCTCTGTTGATAGCCGAGCGAGAGCTTGTGCGCCGTTCGCGATGGGATGAACACGCAGTCCGGGAGACAACTGAACAGCCGCATTCAGCCTGCATATGATTGAAAGCTCTGCTACCTGAATCCAACGACCACATCCGACTGATGATCCACAACGTCGATCTCGATTTCGGCGGAAGTTTCAACTTCTTCCTCCTGGCTGCTTCGTTTACCGCGTGCGACGACCTTCAACTCGTAGATTGCGGGGATTTTCTGGAACAATTCGGACGGATTCTTCAGTTCGACGCGGCCGCTGCTCCACGTAAGGTGCTCATAGCCTGAAACAGTCATTTTCTGGATTTATCACGTATTTATTCAGCTGTAAAGTACCTGGCTTGAAGCATTTGGAGTCGCCAATCGGCTTGAAATCAGTCGCGCCCTTCTCGCGGCAGAACCATTCGTACGTCACGTCCTGAACTTCAAGAAAAATCAGTTTTTGAGCTCTCGCATCCTTACAGGGAGGGCGGGAACAGTGACAGTATTCGCCAGCGGATCCAACACAAGCGCTTCCTTCTCCAGAATCTTCACTTTGTTGCCGATATTGCCGAATCCAACCTTGAAGAACGTCTCCGCGACTGAGAAGAAGCCGCACGTTGACTTGGAATCGTCGCCGACTGAAATCATTTTACGTTTTAGGGAGGATTGGAATCCAGGCGCCTACCTTTGACGAGCAGGCAGAGCTTGTGCGTCGTGGACTGGATTGCGGAGGCGTTGATGCTGACGCTTGGCTTGTCAGAGGTGACCAGCGCTTCAGTCAAGTCCGCGTTGCTTTCGTCCGTCAGTGACCAGTAGTAGGCGACGGATTCGCTGCATTCTGACTGAAATCGGCATTTTTCGTAGGTTCGATCAGTTAGCAAACGTGTGCTCTCACCTGGACTGCGCTGTTGAAGCTGACGATTGAGTTGTTTCTGAGTGCAGTTGGACGGCTCTGGTCGGTCGACAGGTCGATGATCGTCCACAGAGTTCACAAAGCAGTCCTAAAACAGCATTTTAGCATTCTATCGATCATGACTTTGAGCTTACAGTGCTTCCGAATCCTCGTGTCGCTCCATCGCGATTGGAATGACCCGAATCCGTCCACGAATTCTCCGAGTTATCACCGTTGTTCTTGTCCTTGGGAGCTTTGGTCAGTCCCGATTTGTATTTGCCGTCTCCGAAGGGACCGTCGGGATCATCGGTGTCCGCTCCGTCCTTTCCTGAGCCTCCTTTGGTCTTGGTCGGGCGGGTAAAGTACTTGCCGTCGATGGGGAAGCCATTCTCGTCGGTGACTTGAATTCGTCCATCTATCGGGTCATCGATCGGGTTTCCATGTTTGTCCGTCACCTGCTGCTCGCCGTCCTTCTTCGATTTGGTCGATCGGGTGAAGTACTGCGCGTCAATCACGTTCCCATGCTCATCGGTCACCAGCTTCTCGTTCTTGTTCTTGGCTTCGTGGTTCGGGTGAAATAGCGCCCATCGATCCAGTTTCCGTTCTCATCGGTGACCTGATTCGCAGTGTCCTTCGCTGGCTTTCGTGGTTCGCGTAAAGTAGCGAGCGTCAATCACGTTTCCGTTCTCGTCCGTGACCTGACTTCCGCCGTCGTTTCCGTCGGATTTTGGCGGTTGAGGATCAATTAAATTCCCATGTTCGTCCGTCACCTGCTTCCCTGAGCCTCCTTTGGTCTTGGTCGAGCGGGTAAAGTACTTGCCGTCGATGGGGAAGCCGTTCTCGTCCGTGACTTGAATTCGCCCATCGATTGGATTGCCGTCTTCGTCCGTCACCTGCTGCTCGCCGTCCTTCTTCGACTTTGTTGATCGCGTGAAGTACTGCGCGTCGATCACGTTGCCGTGCTCATCAGTCACAGGCTTCTCGTTCTTGTTCTTCGGCTTCGTGGTCCGGGTGAAGTATTTCCCAGTGACAGCGAAGCCGTTCTCGTCCGTGACCTGCGGCTCCTGCGGATTCGACCCGGGCTCCGTGGAATCGCGACCATCAACAGGATTCCCGCGCTCGTCGGTGACAGCAGGGTTCTGCTTTCGCGGCTTGGTCGAACGTGTGAAATATTTTCCGGTGACAGCGAAGCCGTTCTCGTCCGTGATCACCCCGTTCTCGCCCCCGGAAGAGTCCGGCGATCCAGGCACCGTCGTAGTCGTCTGTCCCGGCAGCACAGTGGTCGTCGAGGACTTCTTTCCTGTCGTTGTGGTCGTCGAGAAGAGTTTGTTGAGCAACGACGTGGTGGTGGTCAAGTCCTTCGCGTTCTTGAGTACGGTAGTTGTCGTGTCAGAACCAGCTGATGTTGTGGTTGTCGTCGGGAGGTGAAGGTCAGTCGTCGTGGTCTTCAATCCCGCTTGAGCGCCAAGAGTAGAAGTTGATGTGACTGCTGCGGGCTGCGCTGAAGTCGTTGTTTGGGCGTTGGGTACGGTAGTTGTAGATCCGGTCGTGGGATTGACCGTTGTGCTCGTAGACTTCCCTCCCGCTGCGCTTGTGGTTGTGCTGGTCTTGCTCGACGGCGTTCCTGTGCTGCTCGATGAAGCAGAGTGACCGGTTGTGGTCGTTGTCGCTTTATCGGATCCGGCGGCGGAGGTCGTCGTCGTTCCCTTGGTTTGCTTGGAAGAAGTCGATGTTGAAGGCGCTCCTCCTGCCGTCGTTGTTGTCGTTGCGGAGCCGGGTTTTGTCGTTGTCGATGACGATTGCGAAGCCTTGGAAGCAGACGTTGTCGATTTCGCTGCCGTCGTTGTGGTCGATTGTCCAGCTGCCGTTGTAGTCGATCTCAGAGTCGTCGTTGATGTGTCACTTCTAGGCGTAGTTGTCGTAGTTCTCGAATTTCCGGAATTCGACGTTGTCGTCGTTCTAGCGGTGGTGGTTGTGGGTCTAGTTGTCGTAGACGGCGACGTCGTGCTGCTAGTCGTGGTCGACGTCGTCTCCGTACAGTAGAAAATCTCCTTTTTCTCTTTTGTAGTCGAGCGGAACGGCCTCGTAGTGGTCGTCGTTGACCGCGGCGTCGTGGTTACGGTAGTTGGAATCGCGCTTGTAGTGGTTGTAGTTGGTGGCTTGGTTGTGGTCGTTACGGGAGCCGTGGTGGTGGACGTAGGCGGCGCAGTGGAGGTCGTTGGTATTGTTACCGTAGACGTTGTTGTCATGGTCGTGGAAGCAGTCGTAGTAGGAGCCGTGGTCGTCACTGTGGAGCTCGCGGTAGACGTCATCGGCGTTGTAGAAGACGTTGCACCGGTAGTCGTTGCCTCCGTTGTTGTGGTGGCGGGTGCGCTTGTCGTCCTAAACGATCAATATTGACTCAAAGTGATCAGAATAGCGTGAAAATGATTGATACGCGTTCTCTCGCCTTGATTTGAACGGAGAAACTCACTTGTAGCACACACATAGCAGTCGAAAAAACTAAGCAAAGGCCACGCGCTAGGCTCAGGCTAACCATACCGTAACTGGCTTAGTCTTTTAGCCTGGTTATTGGTATACCAGGCAAAATCCGCTCGCGTGGCACGTCAACTATGCCCCTAGGCATGCTACTGTATGGTTAGCCTTTAGTTGAATTTAATTCAATTTAACCATGCAACTTGAATTTTCTAATTTTTAGCACTTTTCAAAGAGCGCCTTACGTCTCCGTCGTCGTACTCATCGGTTCCGTGGCAGTTGTCGTCGTCTCTGGCTCCGTCGTACTCGTAACCACCGTCGTTGACGTCGGCTTCTCCGTGCTGGTCGAAGACGTAGAAGTTGTCGGCTCCGAGCACAGAATAGTCGTCGCTGACGCGGCCGTCGATGTTGACGGATCAGCGGTGGTGCTCGTCAACTCGGTTGTCGTCGTGGACATCTCTGTGGAAGTGGAAGTCACTGTAGTCGTGGATTCCGTAGTTGTGCTCGAGGACGTGGTCGATATCGTCGGCTCAGAGCAGTAGATAATGTCCGCTGGCGTTGTTGTGGTCGTCGCTTCTGTGGTCGTCGTTGTGGCTTCGGTTGTCGTCGTCGTTGGCTCCTCTGTGGTCGTAGTTGTTGGCGTCTCTGTGGTCGTGGTCGTTGGCGCGATGGTCGTCGTCGTCAACTCTCCAATGACCACTTGTGGCAGTGTAGCCGTTACCGTCTTCGCTTCTCCGTTTGTGGGTTGAGTGAAGTGAACTCCAGTCGTGTAGGTTGCCGCCTAGATGCGCAGATGATGCTTAAATAAATCGTCAATGGCGATTCATTACCGTGTCGTAGGTGATGCTCATATCGGCTAGATCAAAGGTACCATCTGCAGGCGCCCAGGACTTGTCGAACGCTGAAATTGGACGCGTTTTGCACGCTGCAAAATGCTCACATCTTACTTTGCAAGATGCACATCGCAGTTCCATCCGTCGGCTGTTTCGCAAACTTTTCCTCAACGGCCGCACCCTTTAGAAACTCTCCAAAACACGTCTCGCTCTCCTCCAATTTCTGCACTTCAAAGTTCTTGTAGTAGTACCACGTTCCGGTGCATTTTGCTGAAATTGGGAGAATATCGCTTGTGAGCGAGTTGCGGAGACTAACGTAGGATGTCGTTGTAGGAGACCTCCACGTAGAAGAAGAATTTTGTGCCAGGCGGATAGAACGGTCTCGCCGGATCGAATTTCTCCGCTGCTCCACCGGGAATCATGAATTCGTAGAAGTGAGCGGTGGGACTCGCGTAAGGACAAACGGTGTAGACTGGCTAAATGGGTGTGCATTCAGGCGAGGAACGGGCAATTTGGGTTTTCTATATTTGCAGCAGTGAGGAGAGTTGATTTGTCAGGCAAAAACAAGACGTCTGATGCTATTAATCTCAAAACTACGAGGAAGCGACGTGTCTATAGTCTGCAAAGGCGTTTTTTGACTGCTTATTCCATCTCATAACCTATGACATGCGTTCCTGGCGCATTGGAACAGCATAATCAAGTAGTCATGCCCACTAGCAAGCGTTTTCAACTAAAACTTGACTATGTCATCGACGACCAACTTCTTAGGTGACGATACCGAAGGCTCCGGTAACCGAAGGCTTCGATAGATAGCCGCTTCACGTCGTTCAATCAATTAGGAGCAGAATAAATTGAGTAATTTCAACCCTGAAAAGAGGCTGTGAACGAGTTCACCAGCTTGAATTTCCAAAAACAATGATGAGCGCCGAAAATCGATCTCCGCAGCTGTTCTACTTCATGTCTTTCCTTGTCGGAGTTTTCTGAGTTTTTTGGTCATCGGCGTTTACGCGGGAGCAAGATAGAACCATCAACACGGCATCTCAGAGGCCGCAAAGCAAGGAACTAAAGAGATCTGTTCGACTCCGAAATCAATCGTTAAGCAGAGCGTTCAGGTCATTTGAAGAAGCATCGAATTGCCCCTGTTGCTTCGTTATCGCAATGCCAATGGTTGTCCTAGTGACAACTTTGTTGCCTTGACGCCTAATCGACATCGCTGTCCACCAAATTAGCCTTCTCAACATAACCGTAAACATCTCAACTCTTCTCAAAGTCCCCGCTCACAATCAGCTCCTCTTCCTCCACTCGCCGCCGTCAATCCGTCTGCGCGAGGTGAAACAACAGCCGATTGTTCTCAAATGCCAACGAGCGCGCCGCGCTCTTCCTCTCACCGGATCTGTCGTCCCTGATCTCTCGCGTTTATTCTTAGGAAAGCAGCGCGCTGTTTTGTGAACTACGGTAGGAAAAACAAAGCTGCGTCGTGCTTTGTGTTTTAGGCCTCTTTCGTCTCTTCTTTTGTTTCCCAAAGGCCGATGACTAAGGCGCGCGTTTGCGGATTCCTAGAAACGCGCGCTGTTGTGCAACTTGCCCTCTCTCGTGCTGCTCCTCTACCGTAGTTTGCCATGCAACGTTCCGATTGAAAACGTACCAGAGGTGTGATCTCGTCTCCGGAGGAAACCCAAACGCTCAAATCCTGCCCGAGTCCTTCGAGAGTGCGTTGCACTGTGATTTTCAGCTCATCATTGATCTCCGTGATGCAGTCATCCTCCGCCAAGATGAACTCGTAGCCTTCTGAACGTGCGAACTCTATTGAAAACGCGATTCAATACGCTCAACTCACCCGGAGCGGTGATTTCGATTGGAGGATCGGGAAGACTGTCGCCGTAAAAGATCCGATTACCGTATTTCGCAGACTCAATTGCGGCTGAGACATCAAATATCTGAACTTCGCTCTGTGGGTTACTGTAGCGCAACGAGACAACTCACCAAAAGGAATAGGATGAAGAGGAGCGCCATGTCGCAGCCGTTGCTGTGCCGGTAGCCAAGTGGGAATGCGATTTGCCAGCGGCAAATGGCCCGCGACAGGACCGAACTCCATTAGTTGCCAAGTGATTCCAGGAGGCGCCCATTAGGACGAAACACAAAAAAACGAATGACGCAAATGGAGAATCGATCCTCTGTGCCAGCGCATGATTCGTTTGAAACGCAGCTTGAATAGAGAAATTTGATTTTAGCGCTAAACTAAACCATTTCGGTTAGAAAAGCACAAAAACCGCATTTTGCCGGCGCTCAAATCATGAATTTTTACCGATTCTCGACTAAACTGCCATAGTTCTGTGTTCCATGGCCATTCTAGATCAATTCGAGCTCGCAAAGAACGCGAATGCCATCAGAATCACACTAAACGGCCGGAAATAGCCAGAGAACAGACAGCCAAAATCGTGTCGGGACCACTGACTTTCTAGAAATGTAGAGGTCTACAACTGATCACATCGGATCGCAGAAACGAATGTCAACTGAGCAATGTCCCTTTAGCCGCAGATGCATATCGGCCATTCGAATAAGATCCACCTTTACCGCAAACTCGTTCTCTCCGACGTTCCGATCAATGCAGGCGCGCAATAGCTTCCGGAAATTCTTCAAAATGCACTGATGTTTTCGTCCCGGGCTTCGTCAGAGCGCGTTTCCGGGATTCGATGGACTTGTGCTTGATTGTGCAGGCCTTCTGCTTCATGATTCCCCAAATTGCGCAGTCAAGCGGGTCTAAACCTGGGAAATTAATTCGACGCTATTCTCCGTCCGGTGATTGGCTTTGCACCACTCCATTGGGCTCTAAAGAGCCCAAAACGTACTTAAAAGGTCAAGTATTAGCGTTTGCTCTGTTTATTGAGAAAGCATGAGTCGGTTGTCGATTGTGTCAATTCCAGGAAAACAGCCTAAAACAAAGAAAGAGGGATATAATCCGTCCGTTGTCCAGCATCCACGCTCACAATCAGTCACAATCGATCTACGTCAACAGCGGTCTGCGTTATTGTTCCAACCAGTGAAAACAAGACAAATGATCTGATTCCCTGGAATGGAGGTAGAATGGAGGTTCGGCGAAAGGCGCTGACGCAAACGGAAACCAATTGCGAGTCACAATCACAACATGGCGAGGAGATTGAGCGACTTATGCCTGGCTTTTCAGAATGCCTTGGAATGACGAAATTTGGACCAATCGCAAACAGAGAGACATCAGAACTAGACGGAAAACGTGACTCCATGTGTGCACGTCTGACTAAATGGCATTGAATGCCAAACTAAACGAACACCGTGTGAAATTGAAAGAATTGAAAGAAAACAGGAACGGAACAACACGAGAGCCGACTTCTCTTTCACTGCGCTGCGTTTGAAACGGAGAGCTTTCGAGTTTTTTTGTCAATCTTTGCTTTTTGCGCTTCATTGCAGACTGTTTAGAGTGTTTAACAGCTGAAAACTTGGGGAAAAATCCTTGCTGCTTCTCCGCAGTCTCTAATTGCCTTATGATCTAAAGAATACAACCATCCATGTCCAAAAAGCCGAAAAACAGACCGAAATTGGCTTGCTGACGGGATATTAAATGCATTCGGTCAACAGAACGCTATTTTCTTTATTTTTTAAGCTGTTACAGCCTAAATCTTGTAGAATCAGGTAATGGGAGTCCGCGAGGAGCATAATCACGCAAAAAAAAAACGTCCAGAAATCGCGAGTTTAGTCCAAAGATAAAGATAAAATTACAGTTGATAGTGCGGCGGTGATTCAGCTGTATTTTTCTAGACGAAATCGAGTTCGGAATCCTCGTCTGGAGCTGCCATGCATTCCAACGACCCCGAAAATCCCTATTTACACAAAATTGTAGAACGATTTAAGAAAATTCGTCATTAATGACGCGTCCCTTTATTGGAGAGCGCGCATGAAGCACGGAAACTTCAACTCTACGAAAGTGCATTTCTCATAGATGATGTCGGTGTCCGACTCAGCAGATCAGAGTCACCCCAAATCTCACATCTGGATGACTCACTCTCTGGCTCAAACCCCATTGTCTCAGAGCCAATATTGCGTTTTGCTCATGTTCTGACGTGTGGAAACTTGGAATTTCTCTTTCTCAGTTTGTTGTCTTTCTTCGCTCCTCATTGGAAGCAATGACCAGCCGCACGGATTAAAGCCGGCTTTGGGCGGGCAGGCGTGGTCTCAAAAGTCTCAATCGCATCCTTAATCTTCAACTTTCGCCTTTGTTCAACCGCCAAGTTTCAGATTCAGTCGGAAAAATGCCGCCAAGCGACGACGTGACCGCTGCTGTTATCATCATCGGGGTAAGAGGCGCGCCATTAGACCTTCACGCTCACTTGTTTGGAGCTTTAGCTCGGCTTGACCGGAGTCTGCATTAACATCTACGTCTTGATCGCCGTTACTCGCGTTAAAACGTTTGGCTACGCATTCGGAGGAGTTTGCCTGAGTCATACGGTAGCGAATATTGGAATCACCGGAGTGTTCTCGTTGTTGGTTGGACCGATTACGCTTTTGTGAGTTGGAGAGCAACAGGCGGTGATAATGATCTGTAATGCTCGTATGTTCGGTCATTGGTGTGCTTTTTGCTATGTTTGGCCAAAAATAGGCTCTCTCAATTGATTGAGATTGAGGTCTATTTTCCATTTTTTAAACTTGAAACACCAAAATAGAGATAATCTTTGCTGAGCGGTAGCTGAGCGAGCTGAGCCTTCGAAAACAGAGATCTTTGCTCGTGAGCTCTAACAAACGGCTTAGGACGACTGCGCGAATAGCCATTGAGCGAATCAAAGGTATCCTTCATGTAAAGTGACAGAGAGGATTTCGTCACTATTCGAGTTGAGCCTGAGAACGCCAACTCATTGCCTGATGTCATCTGACTTGATCTGAGTCAATCCCTCCCTACCTAGTCACCTCTTCCCCGCTTTCAGCAGCCCCGACTTCCATCAAACCTACTGGGGCAAGCGATGCGGCCAAATCCTCATCATGTTCTGGAACGCGGCCGTCTTCTCGCACTTCCTCATCGCCATCAACCGCTGCGTCAGCATGTACTGGCCAATCCGCTACGAGCACATCTTCGAGCGCAAATTCACCCTCACCACCATCTTCCTCGCGTGGTTCGCCGCCTTCTGTCAGGTCTTTGGCTACTTTTGGAGTAAACGCGCCCGTCTCTCAACTCTCAACTACAGTAATCTTTGCTTGTAGTTGATTGCACCTTCGGCTTCAGCACCTACACGTACACGTTCTCCTTTGTGCAGACAACCTGCGGCTACTACATCGGCTCGATCTTCGACTACTACATGAGCATCGTGATGATCTGCATCATCGCCTCGCTCGATTTGTGCACTTTTATCAAAATCCGCATCTACAAGAAGGTATAGAACGCGAACTGTAGGCGGTACACTCTCCCACAGTCCCAGATCAACGCGCACATCGGCCACGAGAACGCCGCGAAGCGCATCCGCGACATTCGCTTCTTTTTCCAGGCGTGCGCGCAGGGAGCCGCGTTCATGGGCGAACTCGTAAGCTTCTTCTCCATCTCCAAAATGTTCGAAGACAACAAATGGGCGCATTTCGGCTTCACTACGGTCGCGTGGATCGGCGTGCACACCATCGATGGGTAGGCGGCGCCCTCACAAAACAGCTCACGATTACGGTATTTTGCAGGCTAATCGTCATCCTCTTCAACAAAGAGGTGCGCAACGTGTGCGAGCTGCACTCTGGCATCTTCCAGACCACCACATCGTAAGGTTCCGCGTTCCACGTGTTACTGATCGGTGCAATTTTCGGTTCAGAACGCCGCCGCTGGTCTACTTTCCCTTTCCCTTCCGCTTCTCCATTCGTCTGACGCAACACTGACGGACGATTCGCTCGAAGAAAACATCCGATCTATTCAGAGATTTTCTCTTTGTTTCCCGTTTTGTAACCACGAATTCATGCCTATCTTTGAGCGTTTCCACAAAACAATGAGCCGAAACAATGAGCTACAGGAATGAATGGCACACAAAAGGGTCTTTGAATAGGCTACCGAGGACTTTGGACATGGATGGACGTGTACAGGAAGCACACGGGATACAGAACGACCGATTTTGGCCTTTGATCTCTGGCTTGAAGGTTCGATAGCAATCCAGAACCTGAGTCACCCTTTGATTACGCTCTATTTCAAACTGAACAATTAAAAACAACAACTATTAGTACGCGAAAAAGTTTCTATTCATGATCGAGGAACTCCACGTCGACCGCTTCCACCTTCACCGTCGGGCTTCTGTTCTCCGCTTCTGAATTCGATTGTTCGTTAGCTGATAACAGAGACTTGAGGCTCTAGAAGAAGAAATTGAGGCTCGGAAAGCGCTGCACAACCTCACCTTCTTCTCCCCTACCCTCTGAACATTCACGGGCCTCAAAGAAACGGTGGACATTGACCTTGTAACAGGACCAAGTCTTGGCCGTGGCGGTTCGGGACTCGGAATCTGAACGGCCAAATGAGCTCGGAAATGTCCATATCGACTTGCCTCCTCCTTTACTTTAACTTGGAATTCATGGTGCGAGCGATTAAGATCCAAATCGTCGAGATTCACAACCGCTACTTCAGATTCCTTTTCCTTCCTCTTCCGTGGTTTTCTCGCGTTTCTTGGCTTCGCTGGCACTGATTTAGCAGTGGATGACGATGAACCAGCAGATTTTTCACTCTGAAATTGTAGCTACGGCAAATGCGCTCAATTCTGGCCTGATACCTGTTCTTCAAGATGCCCAACAGGTACGAGAACAAATCCGGACGCTGAATTCGGCTCTTTTTTAACGGTTAACAATTTAATTTTCTTGTTTGCTATCTCGAGTTTGGGAGGCCCACTTGCAGCCCTCCTCTTCCGCAAGGTTGAAACGATCTTCCCTGGCGCCTCTACCTTCAATTTCTGACCCTAAATACAGCATAAACAAGCCGAAATTCCTTGATTTGGCTAACCTTGCTGACTTTTTCTACATTCAAAGACCCCGGATAGATGGACTGCGACGGCGTGCAATCGACTTTAGTCCGCTGCACTCTGTTCGCCTTTTGCAGAATCGGCATTCCGTCGAGGTTCACCGTTTTGCTCGCATCTCCCCAACTCTTCCTCACCACAATTATCTCCTTCGTTTTTCCTGGCTGCTTCGGCTTGTTCCTTTCCATGGCGACCGCCCTAACTTCAATCTTCTTGGCAGTAATTGCTGGCTTCGACATCGCTGGTGTCGGAATTGGGGTTGACGAGTCGAGTTCAAACTGCGTTGAGCCTCGTGGATCTCGACTCTTTCTGACCGTGAACACTTTGACCTTCTTTGATGATTCTCGCGTAGAATTGCCGACCTGGACAGGGGGCGGCGCTGAACCTTCTCTCTAGAACACGCAGATCGCAATCAATCAAAGAGATACGCGCTCACCGCATTCAGAACACCATTCATTAAGGTTAGCATCGCCCTGACCTCTTTCACCTGTTTTGTGGCGAGCTCATAGGGACAGCGGTCGAAATGGCGGCGAAGATCGCGGATCAACGAGAGCACAATTGAAGACATCTCAGTTCTGCGAAACTCGGGGAGACCAAAGTTCATCCAGATGTACGCACGCGATGGAGGCAGCGCGCCTTCCTTCGAATCGCGCCATCCATGCTGACCGGAGAGGATATTCGCGGTCGATTCTGCAAAGATCTATGAGATCAGGATCATCACATAGCACACCTGGATTCAGGAAAAATGCCTCGCAGTTCTGGACATCCATCGTCTCGATGCTCTCCATCGTCTTCACCAAGCCGGGCGCAATCGTCCACGTCTCCTGGACTCGTCTGCTATTGGAAGGCGTCGATTGGCGGTCTTCACTCTGCGTTCCCAGTGGACAGTAGAGCGCAAAGATTGGAACAGTCCTCAGCGTGTGGAGAATCGAGAAAATGAATTTGTCGACAAAGTTGAAGTTGGCGCTAATATCAAAGATTGAAATGGGCGGAAATGAGAAGCAAACTCACCTGGCAAATTGGTAGATGTCCTCATAGGTCAACGCCCGCGTGTTCACCTCTTCCAGAAGGCAATCGGAGTTGCGGAGAGCGAGAAGAATCATCTGCGAATAGGAGAGACTTCCGTCCCGTGAGCGTTCATTCCACAAAGCGCGTAGCTCATCGTCTGCAGACATCGCCGTCGCCATTTTTGGCTCTGAAAGTAGCGCAAGCATGTGAAAATTATCCGAAATATCCGATATCCGCATCTGAAACCGGTTGGAAGAAGCAGAGGAGCACAAGAATACCATAGGTATCGCTTTGTTTTCACTGCAGAACCGCAGCCGCAATAGAATTAAATTGATCTCGAAACGATTTGCTTGAGCGAGTAGAGAAGAATCAAACGACAAATCCAAAACACCCTACCGTATTCTTTTCCCTCGTCGCAGGCAAATCGTTGCAATGGAACATTTCTTGCGTTAATCGACAGGGATCGCCCAAAACTGACCTTCGTTCGGTGGCGTTTTGGGTCCCCGAGCGGCGGATACTTACTTTTCAACTTTCGAGTTCATTTCGACAAACAATTTCGCCCCGCAGGCAATTCGCGGCGAGAGCCCACCGGCAGCTACAGTATCTCTGACATTCTGAGTTGCTGGGGCAGGTTTCTGTAACTCCGCCGAGTTATGAAAGCTTAAAAGACTAAAGAATGGCGAACTATGGTGTTTACAATAATAATGGTCGTTTTTGTGCGCGCCGGGGTTCTCGCCGCGAATTGCCTGCGAAATTAAGTGAAATCGCAAAATGAACTATGAAGATGAAGTAAATAGGATCAGCGCGCGTTCTGAGTTGCGCTCCTGGCTGCATAGCATACATTGAATCTAATCCAACGTGAGTCGTATACAGATCGACTGTGTAAGCTGCCACTTGCGTTTTTCGTGGTCGTTTTTTCCGTTTTTTCCATTTGCCATTTGCAGCATCAAATCGTCCACTGACATCAGCAGCTGTTTACCAATCATATATAACTCAAAGTACTAGGATCCAACACAACATCCAGGGAAGAAGGATTCTTTTGAGATTTAAAGAAGACTTAAGGTTTCTTAGTAGGATCTGAAACCATTGAAGAATGAAGATCTTTCTTCTCCAACCAAGATTTTTGAAGAATAAAAAACATTTTGATGATTTTTTAAGGATCGACAGCTGACCAAAAACGAAAAGCTGATGTTTAGTTAAGGATCAATACCGCACCAAGAACGAACTTCTGAGGTTTACCGAAGGATTAATACCGCACCAAGACCGAACCTCGGAGGTTTACTTAAGGATCAGTACCGGACCACGAAGGACCGTTTGCTAAGCCAACGGTCGGAGAATGAAAACTTGGCTCCCAACCAAAACTGAACCTCTAAAGTTGCCTGAAGGTTTTGCCAGGATCAATACCGGGCCAAGACCAAACTTATGAGGTTTAATAAGGAATCAAGAGCGGATCTATCGGGCCATGAAATGGATACCGGACGAAGAAAGATCTTTTGAAAGAAAGGCTTAATTTCCAACCAAGACCAAACTGGAAGGTTTAATGAAGGTTTTGTCTTGATCAATACCGGATCCAAAGTATTGTATTCATAGAATAAACGCTAAGTTTGGAAGGGACCAACTTGATCATTTGTGGATTGCTTAAAGAACCAACGCAAAGGTTTTAAGGAACCAACTTGATTCAGCGGGTTAATTTCAACGATTAGAGAATAAATGCCTCTTTTGCAACCAAATCTAACATGCTATATGTTTTAAATGGATTAGTAAGGGAGCAAGATCGATTTGCTGAGTTTTCCTGAAGGATCAGTCCCGGACCAAGACCAAACGCCTGAGGTTTAGCAAAGGAACTAAAGGTTTTGAACGGTTTAATAACGGACCAACGAATTTTTCACCAACTGCGGTCCGAACAGATTTTCTGATCCCAAATTCCAGAACCTTCCATAAAGTGTAATAAGGCGCGAAAACAAACTCAGCTACGTAGCTGAGTTGCAAGTGAGGACTGTCCAACTCTGGAGAGTTTCTGCAAGGCGCAAGTAGAGAACTGAGCGGCAAGCATAGATGAACGTAGTCAGAGGGACAAACAGACTCAGCTACGTAGCTGAGTTGCTAACTGCAGAGATGACTGGTAAGGAAGGACGCATGTTGAGAACTGAGGAGCTCTTGAACGGATATCCTGGAGCAGAGC
>MQUG01003781.1:0-11120 GCA_007213375.1 Steinernema feltiae | reverse complement strand
TGGTACAATCAAGGAAATGACGACGGTCACGAGTGGGCTGAATGTGAAATAGGTTGCGACGATGTTGTTCAACAGAAGGGTCATCAGATTGTTGACCAACTGATTTCCAATCAACAACGAGCAGAGGAGGAAGTTTCCGTTGCGTCTAAGCGGAAGAATGTTCCTCGCGTAGCGTTTCTCCTCATCGCTGTCACTGTGCATCTCGATGAGCTGAAATCGGCATCAAAATTTAGTCGGCCAGCTCAGCACTCACCAGAAGATCATCGACGCTCAACGCCATCAAACCGACGTTCAGGCCGGAGAATAAGCAACTCATGAGGATCAGCAACAGCAGCAAAGGAATCTGGATGTAGATCGGCATCAAAAGAGAGTCATCGGAGACCGTGAGGAACATGAGAAAGTCGCGTGGAACGATGGAAGTGTTGAAGAATCCGTGAGGTTCCGAGCAAAGTCGATAGGGAAGGAGAGAATCTGGGACAACCTGAATTTCAGAGATAAAAATCCGTTAAATTCGACAAGGACAAACCCCAGAAGCATCCAAGTAGTACGCAGTCATGTTGCTCACGCTGAAGCTGAGATCGACAATCTTCGACGATGCGGAATGCAGAAAATGGCACATGCCATCGTTTGTGAGCCAAAGCTTTGTGATTTTGCGCAGATTTCGACCAAAGATCGCGAAATTGCTCTGCTCATCTCTGCGAACGGTTGCCACATGTGGATACGCCGCGTGATTCCTAAATTAATTGAATTGAGTTGAATTGGGAGTTTGGCCAGAAACGCACAGATTGTCCTCCACTCGCATTCCATAGAGCTTTGGCGAATCCGGCTCCTCATCGTCGGTAGCTGAAAGAGGCATCTTTATGAGCGGAATTCACAGAAATCGCTTACAATCACTGGTATTGCGGAGTTCATCAAAATCAGCCACCGTCAGTCCGGAAGATTCGCTGATTCCTTCGTCACCGCCGCTCGCAACCGAGTCGGTGTCGTTCGATAGCGCAGAGGCTTCGGCGATTAGGAGAAGCAACCAGAGGAGTATATGACTTCTGAATCGCATCGAGAATGATGAGAAGTGAAATGAGAAGAAAGATCGGGAAAACCGCTCGACAAATCGAGTATTGAGTGAATGATGCAGACGGCGAGAGAGCGCAGTGCAGACTATTTTTGTCGTCATTTTGGTCGAAAAATCATCGTTTCTTGACCGAGGACTTGTCCGGTGCAACCCATTCTTGCCGTTCTATAGCGTTTATGACTGTGGGAAGCCAACCTCCATTCGTTCGTTGTGTAATGAGCCAAAGAGTTTAATTCCGCAATTTTCGTGCGTTGTCAAAACACGGTGCCGAACTACTGACATTTTGGTCAATTCAAAATTCGTCTAGGTCCCGCGGCGGAATAATTGCGAATACACCCCAACCCCATTTTCGATATTTTCGAATTGCGTATTTCGAAATTGCGAACAATATTTTCTCGGCTTTTCTTTCGATCCTTTCTTTACGTCGGCAGACAGTTTTGTCAATGTTGTTGTATTTCGTGCCGCATTTCGCAAATGATGAGAAGCGGATTGAGATGAATGATTGGGGACGATGTAGGCGGTGGAGGAGTGCGGTCTTATAAGTGGAAGCTCAGCTGGGCTCGGTCGGCTCTATTCTTTTTGTCTTTTCTCACTGGTCCAAACGGGCTAATGGGTGAGTGCCCACGGGGAAAACGAGAGAGGAGGCGTGCGATGATGTTGTTAAATTTATTCGAGTTTCCCTGTAGTTTGTGCGTGTCGCTCTTGGTTTTTTGTGCGTCGATGTCATTCGTGCTGCTTTTCGTAAATTCGCAGATTTATTCATGCTATGCTATATTTCTAGAATGCAGCCAGCATCACGCAGTCGCACCAACGAATGGTGCATTGTCGCTGAAACTCGTTTGATAACGAGAGTGATCCTACACAAGCCTGTGGGTGAGTTTCTGTCATTGTTTAACACAATTATTGCGAACATTTTCAGGCGGTGCGAAAAGTCCGTCTATGCGGGCGCTCGTTGCGGATATGAAGAATATAGCCGAAAACGACGAATTCACAAATTTCAAGACCGACTTGACTGAAGCCGACTACATACTCCACTCGAACCGTTGTAGAACTGGTGAAGTAAACCAGACGAGGCCTCGTCTTTATGAACCGGCGTACAAAGTGCGTCCAAATGCAAAGGAGGTAGGCGGTAATTGGGATTTTTGACATTTACGTTTGTTGTATAGATTGAGGCGAAACTCAACGAATATTTCGATCTGGATCTGATTCGGCAGATGGAGTCAAAGCAAGTCAAGCGAGGTATCAAGCGTAAAAGCGTTAGCTAAATTCTTGTGTTGATTGTTGAACTGAATAAATCTGTTTGTTGGTCCACCGTGATTTTGAAAATAAAAGAATTTGGCGACACTTTTAGTGGGTTTGTAAACACATCTCTCATTCTAGACAATTTATATCATCGCAGCAGTGATTTCGACCTTCTTCACCACATCTCGCAGAGGTTTCGATGTTTTCGACTTGAGCTCTTCGCAGACCGTCATCGTATCCTTCCACTTGACTTGGCGCCTTTCGGTCTTCGAGATATTTGGCGACACTGGTAGCATCACAGACTTTGTTGGTCGGAATCGGAGCACAGTGGTTACGGTGTTCGCGAAAACAGCCTTCTCACCGAAACACTTATTGTCCTAAAAATAAGTATGATGAATCTTTGGCCGTTGAGGAATGTGATTTACCTTCTTCATGGTGTCGACACTACCGTAAGGATCGAATCTTCGCTTCGGCAACGGTTGCTTCTCCAGTTTAACCTTGCCATTGACGACGTCTTCGAGAACTTCGTCGTCGATCGGGAGCTCCACTTCGGTGATGTCGTTGAGCACAGGTCCCGCCTTCATCATCCAAAACACTTTTCCAATCTTCTTCCGAGGAAACGGTTGCGCGCCATTCGCGTATTTGGGATGACTCTCCCGCTGACTCCGCTCGGACGCATCGGAAGCTTCGCTCGTCTTCGCCGCCGACTTGTCGCTCTCCTCAGTTGCCGTATTGTCGCGCCGCGACCTTCTTGAGCGCTTCCGTCGGCGGAACTGCTCCTCATCTACTGGCGGCTTCTTCGCTGGCTCCGAGTGTATCTTCGGCTCGTTCACCTCTTTGAAAAGATCTGAAAAATCACGTCGATCGGTGCAAGTTCCAACTCAATCACCTGCAGGTCTCAGCTGAACCGCGGGGCTGCCAATCTGTTTTCCATTCGCGATCGCTGGCGACTGTGGCGGAGTGTCGATACGTTCCTTTGACAGACTCGTAAACGCTTCGGACGATTTCTCGAGAATCAGTTTGCCCGCGGAAGCAAGCGATCTGAAAACAAAATTGCAAACACGCGGAATCGAAATCCTCTCACCCCCAGATCGACCACATCCTCGAATTTGACGAAAATTGAATGAACCGCCGCGCTGGCGCTTCCCTCGCTTTTCAGGATGTCTAGACTGTGAACAACGGGAAAAGACAGAGGACGAAACGCCCGGTCGATTACTGGACCGACGAGCGCAGAGATGGAAAGCGCAATCAAGAATCGCAAAAGCAGCGATTGAGCGCAGACGAGCGCTTGAGCGCAAAAAGCAAAAGCAATGCCAATCGCTTCAGGCCTCCACACCAATGCTTATACCGTCTAGACACGAAAAGCGATGCTAAAACATGTGTATAAGCACTTGAATCTACTTGAGAAGACAAAACGCACTTCAACCTGAAGCCAAGTAGCACCCAGCAATCATGCTCGCTGCACGTCATCAACAAACCACCACCCGACAAACTCGTCAATCGCCACAACGGCCACAGAACCCCGAGGTCCAAGAGCTTCTGCTCCTCAAGAAGCAACTCATCCAAGCCGCGAAGAGCCAAGCGACCGCGGAGATCCTGAAGAAGTCGTCGATCCCGGAGCTCCGGGGATCCAGAAGACGATGACCGCGATCGACTTCAGCCCGACGCTGATGGAATGGACCACGCACCTCTTCCTCGAGGCCGTCCGCCATCCGGAAGCTCCCAGCGCGGCTACAGTACACCAGTGGAAGAACGCGATGCTGTTCATCCACGAACGCATGAAGACGCGCAACTGTGCAAACCCCGGTGAAGAGTGGATGCAGAGGAACCAGCAAGTGGTCCTCCCCACGATCGTCAAGGAATACCGCGGCATCACGGAAGCCGCGGTCAAATTCCTCGCCCAGCAGCCGTTGAAGTTCTTCTTCAACGGAATGCTGTGTTTCGCATCCCACTTTGCGAAACACGGCGTCTGCCTGAAGATGAAGGTCGCCGATTACCTCCAGAAGGCCGCCGACCTCTACCAGCAGACGCCGTTTATCGAAAACGGCGCCCAGTGCTATCGCCGCCACGGATGGACCGTCTACGTCACCCATGACAAGGGCAACTCCTATATAAAGACGCTCCATCTGAAGGCCGCGTACCACGAGAAGTATCTGGTCCGTCTATAAAATGTATATCTATATATGAATTATAAAATATTTACTCACAATTGCTTCTTGTCTTGTACAGTACACATCTCTTCGCTCCTCTCGTCACAGAAAACGAATTCTAGGAATTAGATTAGAAACAAGAAAGAGGAAACAGCAAAAACATAATTCGGCAAAAACTCAGCCAATTCTTTAGTCGAATTTAGGTGCGCGCGCTTCGCTCACATAACAAAGTCGCATGGAAATCCAAAGTTTCTTCGTAATCCTCGTTCGTTGGTTTCTTCGCTGGAAACTCACACTCACTCTTCTTCTGCTCCTCTCGCTATCCACCGTTTGGACGATCCGGAACGAGAATTGCGATGCGTCAACGACGATCATCGTCATCACTCCGACCTACAGACGCCTCGAGCGCTTCGCTGACATGACGAGGTTTGTTTCCATCTAACTGCAGGTATGATTCCGCTTTTCAGGCTCTCACAGACGCTTTCCCACGTGAGCGACCTCCACTGTCGTCGAGGATCGTCGTCGAGGACGCAAACGTCGTGTTTTCTGCTGTAGAGCGGAATCTCTACCGATCGGGCGTCAAATTCGCCTACTTTAATGTTGCATCGGAGACGACAATGAGGAGTAAGTCGTGAATGCGCGCCTTTTCTAATTAAATCGCTTCAGGTAAGGAACACGGATGGCTGCAACGTGACGCAGCGCTGGATTCCGTGCGGACGCACTACGCCGACTTCCGAGGAACGCGGTCGTCTCTTCGCTGACTAAGAAAACGAAGCAAAGTTGAAAAAACAAGGATTTTTTTGCGAAAAATCGAAATAAATGTGAACTTGCTGGCAGCCCGCGTCACGATCTCTAGCAAAAGTCCAAAAAATGCCGAAAAGCGCTTCTTCAAAGTCCAAAACTCCGTCAATCTCTCGATTTGTAATTGAAATTCCCAGAATCTCCGCCTCGATGACATCAACTCGTCGTAGTTTCCCTATTTTGAGCTTCCCTCCAGCATGCGTAAACGCCAGTTGTGTCAGGCATCTCTTACGCGCATCCTGAAACCCTACAATAGCGCGGCGGTCGTCATAGCGAGCGCGCTAAATCCCTCGTTTCACAGGGTCGTTTTGGGTCGCGAGTGGCGGCCACTCTCTCCACGACGTCGTCGGCGGTGATGGGACGAGCCGATAGCGCCGCTGTCCAACACAGGACGTCTTACTACATGAAGCGACTCTATCCGTACAGGTAAATCAAAATCAATTACCGTAATCAATCGTCTCGTTCAGGAAGCTCTTACTGCTACTTTCCATGATTTGCATCCTCGTTTCTCTGCTGCTCGTGCTGGAAAGCGTGCTTGTCTTTGGAACGCAGCACAGGTTACTGTACCGCCTGGAGAACTGTACTCTTTACCGCCTCTCATTTAGATACTACAGTAACCCGGGCCTCATGGTGCTCTCCTACTTTCTCGCTTGGATTTTCATCGTCGTCGGCTTGATCGGAGTGAAACTCTCATTCGCGGTGCAATCATACGCTCCGCGAAGAACGACGACAATAACGAGGCCCAATTCCGCTCCGGCGTGGCTGGAACCTACCGTATTCCGTCCCTTCCATCGTCATTCTATTGGTAGGAGGACTGGCGCAAGCGTTGATTTAATTTTTTCTTCAGCAGCCATAAGCGGTCCAGCCAACAATCCACTAGGACTTCATCCGCCACCGCCGCCGCGCTACTCCTCACTCAGCGGGGTTCTCGCCCTGACGATACCAGCGAGATCGAGGTCAATTTCGAATGTGAGAAGGCAGCAGCGACCGCTTACGGTGGCTGTGACGCCGATTCGGCTACCAACGATGAGTGGTGCGCCGCCGCCGTACGAACCCATCGCTCAACCTCATCAAGTAGTGTGATTTTTGTGTTTGCAAGCATCTTGCATTAAGAATAATGAAGCCGATAATCTCTCAATGGTGACAGAAACTTTATCAGAGATATTATGATACACAGAAAAACATCAAATTTTAAAATCATCTGTCTACTACAGCTTCGAATAGTTCGTCGTAAGGCCGCCGGACGCACCCGCTTCACGCGAGTGATGTGCTTGTGAGGGTTCAGCACCGCGAAGTCGTCAAGCCGATCTACAACAAACAATTTATTTTCAGCGTCTCCACACAAAGCAGCACATACAAATGTCAGCAAGGCTGCGACGCTTCGACGCGGGTTTCTTGTCTTGGTCTGCGGGCCGTCCATCAGTGCGAAGAGCGTTGAGTTCCGTACTCAAACGGGCCGTTCGTTCTGCCCCGTCGTTCTGCTGCCGTTTCCTGGAAAGGTGGTAACGTCATAAAATAAATAAATAAAAAGATATCAATTTACCATTATCAGCCTTTTGGAGCTCGTCAATCGTCGCCAGTTTAGCTTCCTTTTTGATGTCCTTTTGGATGTCCATAAACGAGCACTCTATCAACGATCGGTCGAAGAACGCATCGCCAACGGTCTCGTTGAGAAATGTCGGACCATCGACACCCAGCGGAATATAGCATGGGACCGACGATATATTGTATTTATCCTCCGCCGAGTGCTTGCGAACAGTAGTAGGTTTGTACATCCTGAGAATAAATGCAAATCAGCTCCAAAGTGGTCAAATAATCGCGGAAAACAAACTTATGCACTACGAAAAGAGCAAAGAAAATAAATAAGAATTTACGCGCTTCGCCGCGAAGCCGCGAATAAAAGCCGCGAATATTCAGCGGGCAGCATTCGTTTCGAACGTCATCGACTTCGCCGCTTCGCAATTCGATCGCAGCAAGCGACTGTCTTCTGCAGACCGCAGACTGCGGACAAATGAACCTTTCGCAATCGTCATCAGCGCGAGCGGGAGCGACACAGGTACTCTGTACAAGCACTCCAGACTATTCGCTGCAGGACCGATCTTTGTCAGCGCGGAGTCGACTGGATCAGCTGATTTCGGCACTTTTCTGTGATTCTGACGATTGCTTCGTGCTCCTCGACCTCGAATTGCTTTCGGGCAGTCAAGAACGGATCAACTCAAGCACCGACAGCTGCAGCGGCGGACCAAACTGTGTTTTGCATCTGCGCGTCAAAAATGGAACTTTTTTCGCTATTGTGCGGTTCGGACAGTAATCTTTAACCTTTTATAGCTTAGATCACTCGTTGAAGACTTCCCTCTCATCCGCAGACGCACTATATAGATCACGAAAGTGCAGTGCATCGCATTAGCCTCGAATGCACTTCAAATTCCGGTCTGCGCATCTTCAAAGTCTTTTTTGTTTTTCCTGTCATTAGCCAAGTGCTTTCCTCTCCCTCACCTCACTACATAATCGTCTGTCTCTCAATTGCTCGTTTCCTCCCAGTTCGGTGCTCCCTTTCTTCCATTGCCTCTCCCTGCAAATGAGTCTCCTCCCGGTTCAGTCGGCTAAATCCCCGAATTCATCTCCAAATGAAGCCCATTCATTAGTTGCTCTGCTGCTCGTTGCCACGACAACAACACCAAAGCTCGTCCTCTGTTTATCGTCCCATTGAAGACGTTTTTTTTCACCTCAAAATATCAGAATTTTCATGTTGAAAGCGGCTATAGAGCACGTGTGATCAGCTCACCTGACCTCAGGGCACCTAATTTCACGCACGAGATGAGCGCGCGCGCGAGCGAGGGGATATCGGCTGTCATCGTTAATTAAAGAGGCTTCGTGACTCTCTCCATCATCCCGCGCGACATGCGTGCCATCAACACGCGTTCGTACACCTTTCAATATCCGAGCATTAGCGACTTTTCCTTGTTTAATCCTTCTTTGAGCGTCGTTCGCTAATCGAACGGAGTTGTTTCCAGACTCTTCCTCGTCTCTTTCGCGTTTACAATCGATATTTACATTTTAATTGCTATTGTAAACTTTTAATTGTTGTTTATTAACATATTTTGCTGTCAAAAGCGCCCCTTAATCCGGGTAATCCCGTTTCAGGCGGATTTTTAAAGAGTAATTAGTATTGCCAAAGTTCATCGGGTTCATTCTGTGAAATTGAAAGAGGAAGTTTAACGGTTAGAACGGGAGTGAATCTGCACTCTTTCCGTCATTTTTCGCTCAAAACATCTCTTCTTTCTCTTGTTTTTGTGCCTAATTGCCTTCCGTTTGCTGAAAACACGAAAGCGAACGGACGGATGTGGTATTTGGTCAATAGGGAAGCCCTTCGGAAACTCGGGGGCTTCTTGGTTTGATTCTCATTGTTATGGGCGAACGAGGATTCAGTGTGATCAGTCGATAGGGTCTCCGTGCGCATCAATCGCGTGATTCGGAGCATCGGGAACGGATCGATGGTGTCGAAGAAGCGGCCGGTTAAGTGCGTGACGACGGCGGCGAACAGATCGAGCGGAATCATGCTGATCAGGTCGATGTTCCACTGTTTGGACTTGACGTACGCCTTCCGCACCTTCTCGAGGTCTCTGACGAGGAGGCCTTGCTCCAGGAATCCTAAAAATAGATGTTTTTTGGTTGAAATCAGTTGGAACACGGAGAAACAAACCTTGCGTGACATGACGAGCTCTTGTCGCCTTCTTCGTCCACATTTTCCGTGTTTATCTCGATTCCGAGCGTGTTTGACGCGCTGTGTGACGAAAATCTAAATATATCGTCTCCTTTCAGATTGATGAATGAGCATAACCGTCGGGCTCGAACACACACCAGCGGAGGAACTCGCTATGCAGCTTCATCACGCGGAACGACCGCCAACGGACCGCGCACCTTGCACAACGGAAGCGCGCGTTCCGATACGGTACACAGGAGCTCCAGCAAGAGTCCCGGCAGCTTCCACCGCCTCGGAACGGCGAAAGCGACGGCGAAAGTTGAGCCGGAGAGCGATTCAGGATTCAGCTCGGGTCCACGAAGAAGAGAATCTGCGGAAGGGAAGAAGCCTTGGAAAACACGATTTCATCGAAGTTCAGGAGGAGGAACAGCCGCGAAGGCAGTCAGTTCACTTGTCAGTGCCTGAAACTGATGTTCTTACGGTAAATGAAGAGCAAGAAGCGACTGACGCTGTTCCTGTTTCAAATGAGGTTACTGTAGTCGCCCAGATCGAGTCGATTCCGAATGTTTTTGCGAAAGTCAACAGCATTGAGAGCGTACCTGAGGAAAATGAAGAAATTCCGCCCGAACCTACCGTATCCACGCCTGACACAATCAAAGAAGAAGAGAAAATCTCGCTCCCGCCTGGGAAATCGCTTGAAGAAGAGATTCTCGAGGATACGGTACTCGCTGTCCCCAACAAGGATGAACTGAAAGCAAAGCCGGAAAACGCGCGAATCCAAGAATTGAAATCGCAGAATGCAGTCAAGGAAGAGCCAAAGAAACCGCTCAATCAGCGAGCATCGAGCAAACGATCGCTGCGGAGCATCAAAAGCAACAAAAGCATCAAAACGATCGACTCCAGGCGACTGCAGAAGGAGGAGGAAGCGAAAAACCGCGTCCTCGAGCCAGCGCAAAGTCCTTCTCAAGCTCCAAGTGTCACGGACGACGCTCCTCCGACCACCAGCGATGATGTCAAAGTGCTTTTGCCGTCGGCGCAGCGGGGGAAATTCGTCGGTTTGGCGAAGGTAAGTGCAGACGCAGTGGCACCTTAGGCGGCAATAAATTCCAAACTGATGAATAAATGACGCGCTAAAAGCCTTCCGATCACGCATTTGCCGAATGAACGCAGCCGCAGCGCGCTCACTCGTGTGCATCTCGCAACAGCTTCCTTGATTTCAGGTGATGGGCTTCATAAAGAAGAACAAAGTGGGTGATCAGGCCACAACGGCGCAGAGTGACTTTATGAATCGACACGGAATGACCGCAAACTCGGGCAATCCGGACGAGGAGGACTTTCGAGGCTCGAAACTCGACTATATCAAGCGGAAGTGGGTCTGCGACAAGAGCAGCGACTTTCACTACTGGTGGACGCTCGTCATGTCGCTCGCCTTCCTCTACAACCTCATTGTGGTCATTGCGAGGGTCGTCTTCTCGCAGCTCTCCGATGGGTACTTTAGATTCGCGTGGCTCGCGACCGATATCATCTGCGATTTGCTCTATCTTCTCGATATGTGGATCAAAAGCAGGACAGGTTTGGTTCCGAGCATATTTCAACTCAAAAAACGTCAATTTTTAGGTTTCCTGGAGCAAGGCCTCCTCGTCAGAGACCTCGAGAAGGTGCGGAAGGCGTACGTCAAGTCGAAACAGTGGAACATCGACCTGATCAGCATGATTCCGCTCGATCTGTTCGCCGCGGTCGTCACGCACTTCACCGGCCGCTTCTTCGACACCATCGATCCGTTCCCGATGCTCCGAATCACGCGATTGATGCGCTACAATCGATTCGTTCAATTCGTGGAGCGAACGGAGACCCGCAGTCCGTATCCGAACGCGTTCCGAGTGAGCTGCGTCATCTGGTACATCATCATCATCATCCACTGGAACGCGTGCTTCTACTTTTTCATCTCCGTGTGCATCGGCATCGGAAGCGATTCTTGGGTGTACGGAGCGCAGAACACGCAGAGCATGCCAAAGTAGGACAAACTCCTCGATGAGCTCATTAATCAGGACGAATCTCAGTGGTACTCAGGACACCCTAGTCCGTCGCTACATCTACAGCTTCTATTGGTCGACGCTGATTCTCACGACCATCGGCGAAGTGCCCGGACCGGTGA
>MQUG01003778.1:0-38026 GCA_007213375.1 Steinernema feltiae | reverse complement strand
TTTCGCATCATTCCCGCTGACCGAGAACGTCTTCCCGACCCGAGTGACCCGATTACCCATTAATGAGTTGCAACTACAGCCGGCAACATTCTCGCTCTCGCAATCGATCGATTTTCAGTTTATCTCGCGCGCAAGGGCATCGAAATCAGCAAATATCGGCCGTCGATCCGCTTCAACCCCGATAAGATCCAGTTGATCCCGAAGAATCCCACGATTCCCGGATGTGTGAAGATCAAGGCCGAGGGCGTCGAGATTCTGAAGCCGGTGAAGAATCTGATCGCCGAGGTGGAGATGCGCATCGGTGGAACACCCGATCCCAACAATCCGACGCTTCCGTGCTCGAAGAAGGTCGACCAGAAGGTGAATCAGTGTCCCTGTGCCAAGACTGAAGGCAGCTGGTAGGCTATCCGCACTAGCGCACCCATAATAACGCCATTTTTCAGCGTTTTCTGCGACTTCTGCAAGCAGATGAAGAGCCAAAACTCGAGAATCAGCCTATCGGAGAAGAAACCACCCACAAGTAGCAAGGAGGAGGATTGTCAGTGCGAGGTGATGCAACCGGGACTCTACGACATCGAGACGGAGATGTGCACGCCTGAGCTGGACGACGTGAAGGACTACATCCCTCCGGAGATCCAGAACAACATTCTGGAGAAGCGTCCGGTAGGTCGCCGCCCAGCAAACCAGTTTCCCTCACGCTCTGCGTTCAGATCTCAATGTTCATCACGGTCTACTTGATGGACATGGAACAGCGCGCGAACGAGTCGTATCTCTCCACGTTCGGCAAGGCGCTTCTGCAGCGTCGGATGGCGCAGAGCACCGTCGCCTGTTTCCTCATGGGCATCGACGTTGGACTCGCAGCGGGGAAATGAACGAGGAGTTTCTCCCTTCTCGACGGTTAATTTATTAATGAAATAATGTGGATGTATATAAATGTGTGTCATTGATGTGCGCACGCAGCTCTGCGGGACCGGCAAGCTGAAATGTAACTATGAAGGCGAGAAAATTGCTGTAGCGAAGAGCGCGCGAGTGGAGTTGACATGGGTTTCCAAGAAGTGACGGAAAGTTACTCACATCCTTCAGGTCTTCCCCCAAATCCAATCCGATCTCCGTTTGACTCCGACGTGTGCGTTGAGCTCGCAGGCCTATGTATCGATGCCTTCACGAAGCCTGCAGCGCGTCGTCCACACATCTTCGCACGTTAGTCGGCGCAAATACGATTGCGCTTGTCTTCAGCGGTGTACTGGAGTTCAACCATCCACAGTGAACGTGGAACGTGTAGCGGCAGAGCGCAGTCTGCGGCTGTCCCCCGATAGAGCTGAAACGGTTAAATCCTTGGGTATGAGTAGGGAGAGTGATTGGAGCAGGCGCTTGAGACGTGCGCGGGCTGGTCCGAGAAGCTGACGAATTTGTGCTGACATCTTCTGATCTGCGTCGAAGAAGATGGATCCGTGGTTAGCCGAGTTCGCCAATTGTCGTCGTGCGGAGACGAGAGGAGAAGATGAGACGAAAGCGAGAGAGACGAGACGTTTCCACAGCCTTTTTATTCCAAAGATACATTACAAAGTTATAGCGACCTTATATAGGCAAAATAATCCCATTAAAATTCTATTTCGAAACCCTCTACTATTTAATATTCCATTAACCCAATTTCCAATTCGATGCGAAGGGACGTCTCGCACACGTTGTGGCGCGACACGTGAAGCCGCCGAAAGACTGCGAGTGTATCAGATACTTCGACTTTTGATTGCCGCCGCCAGAAATGTTGTTCTAACATGCTCCGTGCTAACATGCTCATCTAACGTTTATTTCTCGTTCTTCTCACCTGTAGTAAATGTTTTTTCACTCGAATTATTCGACCACGGTTTGGCGTCGTTCCAGTGACCTCAACTAAATCGTAAAGACGATCACTCCCCGAAGCATGGAACAGAAATCGTGCTGTAAATCAATCATAGATTGGGAGAATACCAAATCCAACGGGAATGGAACTCTTCAGGAATCTTCGTGTGAGAAACTGAAATGCTCTTCAAGCCACCAAGAGTTTTATTATTAAACTTGAGCTAAACTCTCAGAGAATCCAGAGAAAATACAACAATGAAAATCCACAAAGACACTTAGAAGTAGCTGCTGCTCCACTTGTCGTCAGTTCATCTTCGGTACCCGTTTGATCGGATGACGTTTCAGGTGCGGAATCAGTCGTGACGGGCGAATTTATGGTGGAGGGCACCTTCTTCGCCATCCGTACGGGTTCCGCAGGCTCCACCTGCACATCGGTGAATAGGTATCTGCCTCCGTCAGCGAAGAGGCACGGCGTTCTGAAGAGAACAGCTGATCTGAGCAAACATCGGATCTCAAAACTTACTTCATCCCTGGTTTCTTGAGAAAATAACAGAAACGTTCGTGGTTGGAAGGTTCACTTGGTCATCTTTAGCTGGAAAGTTCAAACTGAGATCTGGCCGTGGTGTGCAAAGAGTTTTGGATCGCGTCGTTTGAATGCCGTCGACCAACGATACGATCCATTCGTCGTCACCAGCTGCGACATCGGCGGTTTCGTTCAGCATTCGATTGTAGCAAGTGGGTGGATCGACGGCAATGTCGACGACCGGATATTTACATCCGCCTAAAAAACCAAGATTGAATCGTTGGTTGACCGACCGCAACTTACACAAAGGTCGTTCGCGTTTGAAACAAACCAAAAATTTGTTGAACCTTCCCGTCTGATGTCCGTATAGCCGCCTTCGTAATAGACGCGGTCGTCGTATACAAATGAAGCAAAAATCCTTGTTTGCTTCATAGATGCAACGACAATCGAACCCTGACGGTTCCATTTGGACCACTTCTTGGGAATCAACTGATCTGAAACTTGCAATCTTGATTTACAGTTCCGACAACAACATCAACATACGCGTCGTCAATTACAGCCAATTCGGGTTCGGGGTCGTAATTGAAGTAGTCTTTCAAATCTATGCCACCATATTGGCCTGAATCAATGTCGTGCATGCCATACTGAAGTAAAATCAGTTTACGGTCAAATCCCTGATGGAGATGAACAAGATAGCCAATGTCTGAACGAATCCGAATTTACCAACAATTAACGAATATTTCTGCTTACCACCACTTGACACATCGTATGCGGTATACAGCAAGGCTTCCAACTGGATACAATTTCCCGTGTAGTTCGTCAAGCGAAAAACGCGGTTGAATGCATAACCGACGATCTGCAGACCCTCCATCTGTTCGGCGGTGCAGGCTTCGCGCGCTACTAAATGATCGAAATGACGACAACAGACGAGAATGCAGAACTCACTAGTCGCACTGGCGAGCAGGGTGAGCAGCAGGAGCGCGTTTTCATCGCACTTATCGTCTTCTTCGAACGGGAACTCAGCGGCTGCGTGAGCGACTTCTCGCGGCGGATGCAAATCGGTCGACTGATCGTGAGTTGCGCGATCGCGTAAGCGTCTCTCGGCCGAACGTGCGAGTCTGTAAATATTTTGAAATTCAAATGTTGACAACTCACCAGTCCCAATCGCGACGAGACACCCGCATCTCCCTTTTTAAGAACGATCGCGAGTCCATTTTTCTTCGTTGATCTTACCGGTCTTCCGCTCGCTCCTCAGCTTGCGGATCTTCGAAGTTTTCGTGATGGCTGCCTCATCCGTGCTCCTCCGCTCGCATGCTTGCATTGCTGCATTGGTGCTCTTGTTTATGTTCAGCTGCGGTGTATCGTCTCATCAAGGTTTGTGTTTTACTCGCGCTCCGCTCTTTGTTTCATGCTCCGTGTTTAGATGATTTCGTTCGTAATTGTCATAGAGACGACTTTTATTACAATACGCTCCACGAGCAGTGGTACCCGGGAGCGGAATTCTTGCGCATCGTGGGATACGTGGGTGGCCACGTTTTCTCGTACGCACCGGACCACGTGGGAAAGAAGTGGGACACCATTCGCCTCCCTATCGACCTGACAAAATTGTTCTTCCGTGATTCCCAAGATCCGGATTTCCGCACTCAACCGATAACATTTGCCAATGAATCAGGTTCGCCATTTTTTGAGTCTGCAATGATAATGACAATGTTTCAGACTTTGCACACGTGGTACGTCTTCATCAGGACCAAAACGGACGCCTGGTGATAGTGCAGTACGGGAAGCGCGACGTTACTGTCACGAACGGCCAAGTTACCATCGGCGACCCCGAATCCAGTAAGCTCTTCTACAACGCTGTTGACAGAACGTCAGTTTATTACGTTTAAAATGGATTTTGAATTCAATATTTTAGCACATTATGGATGGAGATCTTGAAGGTACCAAATCGCAAGCGAAAGCAGATCACAACTGCTGCCGGTAACTACGTTTCCTTTCCACTCGAAAATCTGGACTCTTTTGTTTTTAACAAAACGCTGTTCGTGAATACCATGGCGGTGAAAGAATTTAATGGACGTATGAAAATGACCAGCAGCGAATGGCATCCTTGCGTAAGTCGTTTATATTTGATTGCTCTCGTGCAATGGTCATTTCTAGGTCGACGTTAAGAACCCAGTAGTTGAAGTGCATCCGCCTACAACACCAATTTGTCATGAACGTCGCTTGAGTAATGGCCATGAGGTGGTTGCTTCTTATCGCTCACTTCTCACTACACGAACACGTTGTCATCCAAACCTGAATCTAACAACTGCGTACAACGGAAGTCTTAACATCTCGCTAGCTGGAAAATCGACAAAACTTCTCTTTGACGAAACCAACTTAGACTGCTACTATTATCGTGCACACTCTACCGGGTCAGAATTCAGATCTAATGAGTTCATTTGTAATTTCGTCAATTTAGAAATGCATGTCTTCTCGCTTTCGGCCCTGCCCAACTCTTCCATAGCGTCCAATTATCTCCCACTATGCCTGTGACGACCCCAGTTCCACCTTTCTCGTACAGACACCGGGCGTTGTTTGATTCTGTTTGCAAGATCACCAATGAAGAGATTTCTGAAAACTTTGAAATCTTCGAGTGGTTCGGAGGGTGTCTGTTCCGTCTTCGCAGGCTGCCATACTTTCATGACTATCGCGAAGATTACGACACTGCTGGTGAGAGTTTTCACTTCTAGATGAGCATTTAGCGATTTCCTGTATTTTAGTCGTCTGTAATGAGCTCAACGACGAATACTTTGTTCGGCGCGCTGTATTTGTTCAGTCACCTTACCACGAAAAATCTCTGGTTATGTTTGCGGAGTACGGACACGGGAACGAGTTGCCGAATGGCACAATGCATTTTAGTCACAACATCGGTGCGGCCTATCTTCCCATTCCTACAATGTAAGTGGCCCTGAAGTGTGAAAATCTGAGTTTTTGTATTTAGCAAGTCGCCTTCCAAAATACCGTTCATGTTGACAAAGCCGATTGATCGTGAGGCAAACGATTGGTTTAGAGTTCCAAATCTCTGGGAGTGGACTTGGCTATTACCAGGAAGCCGGATGACGCCGACCATGTGTACGTTTTGAAAGAAGGACAGGTCTGGGATCAGCTGAAGTTGTTTGAATGGAATATTGCTGGGGAAGAAGTGTGCAGAATCCAGAACTTTTATGTTCCTGAAAAATTCCGCAACTACTCGGTGAGTTGTTCGTCTCTTAACTGTGTTTATGAAGCATTGTTCCAGAACCCTGACATTGATGCAGTGAGAAAGCTTAGGAAGCGATTTGAATATCTGGACACGGACCCTATCAAGAAACCGTACAGCGTTATGGGGACGTGGGCTGTACGGTATGCTGACCCCAAGCTCTCTGAAACTGCCAGCAACTACCTGATGCTCATAAAGGAGCCGAAATGCACCCCCGTTGTCTACCACCTTTATGGCCGGAAGGTGTTTCTTGCTCCCAAGATGAGACCTACCACTCGGAAACCGCCAACATGGCAGGAGATGCAAAGACAACAAGCTGATGCCCAAGCGGTCCGACCACTCGTCATGTTCGGCATGTTCGTTTGCACAGCCATTCCAATCGCCGTCTCTTCATATCTGCTGTTTCTCTGGGTTCGTCGCCAGCAGAGACGTGCCGACGAGGGATATGTAAACGACGCCCGAGAAGCGGAGGAAGATTCTTGTTGCGCTGTCTACTTTGACTTGTGATGCCGCAGAATGTATTGTTGTTCCTGATTTTTTCCTGATTGTTCCTAATTGTTCCTGACTGTACCTGCTTGTTCCTGATTGATCCTTGTTGCTGTTACTGATTGTTGTTCTTGATTCTAACTCTTGTTCTTCTTTTCTTTCTCTCCTTTGCTCCCAGATAATATAAATGATTCCCCCCCCCCACAATTTATCGAGTACACCATCATTTCATCGTCAGTTGAGTGACATTGGCAGATTGCTCAGCCTCCATGGTCTTCTTTGCTCATCTCATTGTCAGCGTTAAACATTCGCGGTTCGCGATATGATTCGTAAAACTTGTCCTTGAACTTGAACGAGGAGCTAGAACAGATGAGATCCAAGAGAAGTGAAGAGAAAAGAGCTTCACTTTTATTCGATGAATACTGAATATTAATGAATATTAACGAAGGCTTGTGTTCTTGTGACAAGGATTGTGTTCTTCAATTTCTTGATGGTCGCGCTCGCCGATCTAGTTGTCCCAAACCAGAATCAGGATAATTACGCTGTCGAAGCGCTCGCCACTCACGGGCGCACAACCCTTATTCAGCCACTCATTCAGCTGTAGCCCTGGTCGCAGATGCAGTGGTCGAGTGCTCCAGACACGCCATCTCCATTGTAGCAATATCGTTCCTCGGTGCAGTTCTTGGCGTAAAGCATCGAGGAGATGTGAATGAACTGGTTGTCCTCGTCGACGCAGCCCCGAGGTGCTCTGAAGCGGAGGTCAGAGCGGGCGCCTCCCTCACCTACCCATGCAAACATCATCTGGACAGTTCTGTGTTTCACGATGCCAGCTGCTACATGACCGTGCGCTGCGTTCGTCAACCGAGCACATAGAAACGCCAGAACGCGGTACTCAGAATGCAGCTAATGGCCGCGTCCGCGCGCTGCCGAGATCAGACAGATCAGACAATTACACCCCACGATCAGACGCTCGCTGATGCTCACGTAGCCCACGTAATCGCCACCTCCACAATGGTCAATTACACCCCACGATACAAAGTGGCACTCCGCACGACGTCAACGAATGCAAAAAGTAAACTTTTCTGGCGCGCGATTACTCAGAAACGATTGGCGCGCCTTCGTATCTCCTTGACTTCGTGCCTTTCCTCTTCAACTCGCGCGCACTTTGTGCCTGTGAGACCAGAGATTACACATCAGCTTTTCCGCAATTATGTTTTCGCACCCAAAAAACGATGTTTTCGCCTTGTCGCTTCGAACAAACAAAGTGCACCGAAAAGCGAAAAGCGCGCTGGCAGAAGCGCGTCTCTGCGCTCTCAGGAGCTGCTATTCGCGCGCTTTTCTTGTCTTTCCGTTTAGCGAATCACAAAAATGTCAAAATTCTATTTTCTTTTCATGTTTACACGTTTTTCTCAATATTTCAGACTCCGATAATCGAATCTGGCATGAATGCGTCTTGTTTTTCTCAAATTTTGTATCTTCTGCAACCTTCTGCAACTCCCAGCGGGTGTACGTGAAGTCGGCAATTAATCGCAGGTGCTCGGCGTTATGGCAACGTTCCGCCCCAAGATCTCGCCTTATAAACGCCTCCAAATGGCTGCTCAGTGAGAGACAAAGCGTCCGCGAGCTTCTCGAAATGAAGGTAATTCGCTTCTTCTCTGTGACGACTACTCGCCGTGAATAGCCTGAGTTTGTCCAGGCGCGTGGAAACAGGGAAACATTTCGCCGACTCTTCTCTCGACTGCAGTGGCGCACGAGGCGATTGTTTCGTCGTTTTGCCTTCTACCGCAGCGCTGTTTACGATGAATCATCGCACAGCAATCAGCCCTAAACTCCACTGATAACTGATAAGAACGGACATTCATGACCAGACGGTCTTCCGTCATTGATTTCCCTACTTCCTCGCCTATTTTCAATGAATGCGGTAAGCCTCACAGCATTTCCAGGCGTAAATCCAACAATTTCAGAGGACGATATGCATCTGCAACGCCGTTTCGCTCGTTCTAAGCCTGTTTATCATCATCTGCACAGCAACGAGCGCTTTCCCTGTTGCTAGCGAGTTCGCTCTCCTCGGTTGGATATACTTTATCGCCTCATTTTTTGGATACTACGCGTTGTACAAGGAGCACATCCACTTACTCACTCTCTACACCGCCATGCAGGTGCGCATTCGTGTGCTCATAGTCCAAAACAGGTAATTTTAGGCGATTCACACCGTGTATGTGCTGATTCTCACCGCAACGCTCATTTCACTGCTCGTTAGCGCGGAAAGCACGCCCGCAATGACCTACAACATGTTCTTCCCTATTGCCGACTATCGTCACGACTTTTCAGCGCAAAAATTGAGGAATTTGCGTGTTGGATTGGTGATCGCGTTGTGCGTATCGATTGGAATCTTCATGTTCTACGTGTTCTTTGTCTTTCAATTGATCGTTTATTTGTGCAAATATTGCGTGAGGCTCGAGAGCAGGCAGGCGGAAGATGATATCAAGCCTTGCTATGAGGTGATGGAGCTTGTGGAAGTCAGATAAAATGAATAATCATTGGAATTTGTTTGGGTCCTGACACGATCTCTCTGCTTGTCGGCGCAGTTGGATTTCGCGATGTATTTTTGGGAATCTGACGCATGCCGCGCGTTCAACAACCTCAAATTTCCTTGATTTATACAAGAAAAGATCAGTTTGAGCCGCAACAGTTGAGGAAACTAGCAAAAAGGTGATCTGCTGAGCAAATTGACTCGATTTTGACCGTTTTCCCTGCTTTTCGAGGATAAAACGCCACGTTCTCCCAAATTCCAGGGCGGGGAACACGATGTGCGCATCCACAATTGTTGAAGACGACAAAAAATCACAGGAAATCGGGTTTGGAAAGGCGAAATACGTCAAGATTGACTATCGCGAGGCACAGTATTCTTCTTTTGGTTCACAATGGATTGTTTCTCGATGGGCGCGCCGCTGTGAATCGAGATGAAGCTTTCAAATGACCAACAACACCTCATGCAATGCTTCTCATATCCAAAACCAATGCACCACTTGCATAAAGCATCAGAAAAACGAGCTGAATCGGCTGTTGATCAGCATGATTAGTGTCAAAAAGCTCCCCGCCTACCTCATCGGAACGACCTTCAACGCGCTCAGCTTTCTCGCGATCATTTCGACTCGGAATTCAATGCTCCTCGCCATCTGCCTCTCCTACTTTCTGTGCTCGATTTCGCTCCTCGCAGGTCTGCTAACGGACAAATCGTACGCTGTGCGACCGTTCATCGTACTCCAGGTTGCCGCTGCTCAACGGAGGTTCCATTTTTAATCGATCTATTCCAGATTAGCTGTACAATACTCCTTGGCCTCGCAGCGATTGTCTTCAAATTCTTGCAGATGTTTTTTGACTACTGTACTCGCGTCTACCAGTACCATACGATCCCGCATTACGCGAAATACTGCCTCTTTCTGTCCTTTTCGGCGCTCGGACTCGCGGTGATCAGTTTTAAGCTCATTTGGATCGTTGAGAAGTGCTGCCAAGAGATCGAGGAGAAAGAAGAGTGGGAGCAGCAGGTTTTGTGATGTTCGAAATGACGTTCAATGACCGGATGCGAACATGCGAATTATCCCTCTTGGCGCACTGAACACGCTCTAAACATCAAACTTTATGTACAATACCGTAATCTCGCTGTTTCTCATCGACAAAATCCAAAAAATAGCCTATCACAATGACCATTCCACCATAGAGCAGTGCTGAAGCAAACGCGACCACAGCAGCGTAGATTGAGAGGTTACGGTAGTGACGAGTGAGTTGATTCTTGTACACTTGCTTGTAGTGCGCTGGACCGACCAACGCGTAAGTGATATGCGGGAAGAGGGCGGAGAGAAGTGCGATAAGAGTGACGATGACGAGTGTCACAAATGCGATCCACTGAAAAATGTGATTTGATTAGATAGAACACACACAGACTTGATAGATTGGGAGCAGCGTGCGCCAGACAAGCCGTCAAAAAGCTGCCGCGTCAGCGAGCAGACAGCGCTGATCACTAAACGACAATCAACTGTCTAAAAACAGTAACTTCAAGCTCTCCAACTGGCGATAATCGCGCCGCTCGCGGCCAGCCTGACAATGAGCCTCGGCCATCAGCACATGCCATTTGCAGCCTACCAGCGCCGGCGGTGGAGCGCGATCAACGCTGACAAATAAAGCCTCACTTTGAATAAGTAGAACGGATAGATCGACCAGCGCTTCTCCAACAGTATTCCATACACAAACAGGATCGACAGAGTGAGATACAGACCACTGGCGGCAAATACGCCCTGATAAAGCGGCTCCTTCGATCCGAACGTGTAGCGAAGACCAAACAAGCTTATGACGGCACAGAATAGTCCGGTAAAGAGCGCCAAACCCTAAAAACAAGAATTATCGAGGGCAAAGACTGATTCGATCGCACCAGAACGCTGATTAGAGCAAAGATGGCGAGCAATCGATGGTAAACAGTCGACTTCTCATCTGATTTCTGACATCTTCTGCCGAGGAGGCCGAATGCGATGGAGAGAAACGTTGCAAACAGGAGAACGATCCACACTGCAATCTGGAACAAGTAATAGACGAGATCAGAAGCGCAATCCTCACCTGCAGGAACTTTAGCGGATGAATCGATTGCTCCGAGCGGCTCAACGCAGACAGCGCGCCGAGCGAGCAGACAAACGAGATCGTACTGAGCAGAAAGAACGCCTGCGAGTAGATTTCAACGCTCCGAAACGTATAATAAACCCCATACAAGCTACCAAACGCCCACACAACAGCTGCGATATACGGTATACTCCTGATGAGCTCAAATTGGAGATTTCTCGGTATCGGGCACATAGGGTGACCTTTACGGAGTCCATCATTGACGCTTTAGGGTGCGGTGCGACGTTTAGAAAGGTGAGGGTAAGCGGAGATAAGACACTACAGCTAATTTTGTGCCGCAAATACGCCGCTAATCGGATTAGATTTTGCAATTGATTGGCGCGCGTCATTTGCCCCGAATCTTGCGGTTATATAGTGCTATATAAGTCCGAAAACGGAGGTAAATAGGCCGGAATTGGGGTAATTTTAGACGCGTTTGCTAAACTTGGCTTGAGCTGCGTCACCTCGCGCGCATGTCCACTTCTCGCAGCTGTAGTTCGAGATTGTAGTTTGTAGGTTGTAGGCGCGTCGATGGACTGGACGTCCAGCGAGAATACAGTAGTAGCGCGGTTACTGTGCCTTCATCTTGCGCACGCTGACGTGCCCGCATTGGCTCTTCAAACCGCATCGGGCTACTTCCACTGACGAATCTGGCTCACAGACCGCGCTAATCGACCATTCCTGCATTGCAACTGTGCTCATTTAGGCGATAATCCCCATATTTATCGATGACAAACTCAGAAAACAAGCAATAAGATTAGAGTTGCAGCTTAGCACACACGCACAGCATTCAATCTGGGATTCTTCTTCTTGTCCTCCTCATCGGCGAGCAAGAACAAGCGATAGTCCACCAAGTCCAACGAGATGCTGCTGAAGAGAACTGCGAAGAACATGCAACCGCACGTGCGCAAAAGGCCGTCGAGAATTGTAGATACAGATTTGCCGTTTTGGCCGAACGCTACGAAAGCGTAGCCGAACACTCCGAGCATGCAGAGCAATTCGGCGACTTGCTGGAAAGGAAGAATTATTCAGATTGGTGGCATGATGAGAATACAAACCTGAGTTGCGAGATTGAGAACGAGAACATACTGGCGCCGGGTGAACGCAAAGAGAACGTTTCCAACGGAGGTCAGCGCGAAGATCATCGTCACACACGTCGAAAAGTACCAATCAGGCGCGAGCATGTCGACTTCCATCGATTCATCAAAATATGCCTTCATCTCGCGGCTCTCGTTGACTGATCTACGAATAGCGCCCAGCAATACGTTCTTGGCGTCGTTGACGTCCGCAGGCGTGATCGCCCAGTTGAACATCAGCATCAGCCACAGGAGGAACATCTGTGCGTAGATGGAGACGGTCGCACGGGAGTAGCGACGCTGGAAAACGTATTCCTTCCGGTCCATGATGATTGCGGCGGCGTCAGAGTGGAAGAAACGATGTAGGCGGCCTGGGCGACTGGATCGGCTATATAGACAAGAAAGATTAGTGTGAAGATGAGAAAACGCGTCTTTGCACCGCGACCGCATCGCTTTATCACAGTTCTAGCTCGGAATAGATCGCGTGGAAGCAGAATTAGCCGAAAACGAGCATTTTCAACAGAGAAATCACCACAGCGCAAAGAATGTGCGCAACTGTGAAGCGTGCGAAATGATTAAAGAGTAGAGAGGCTGAAAAATAGCCCAGAACCGAGCGAAGAACACTAGATAAACGGATTTTTCATCTAGAACGCAGAGAAATAATCGAAAATAAATAAGAAAAAAAGCATGAAAACAAGAGTTGCGCGCGCTATTGAGCAAACAACGACTCGTGGCTCCTGACTGGAAAATTGCATTTACGATTTGAAATTGTTGTGCGAATGTCGCGTCGCTCTCATCCACACATTCCAAACTCATTGCAAACTCATTTAAGCGAAATAATCGTTCCATTTCAGACCACAACGATCATGAAAACCCCGAAACTCAACGTGCGGGCGCAGCTCGAGGACCGAAAGGTAAGATTTCCCCGCAAAACAATGTGTAAATCGTCGTTTTTCAGTTCGATGTCCACGTTTCGGCGCTATTCACCGCAATCGCCAGCGTCTTCTTCCTGGTTCTCTCCAGCGGTGTGCAGGCTATCGCTCTTAAAAGCGTCGCTGTGGTCAACATTATCATTGCGCCCGTGGTTATGGCGAGCACTGCGAAGGGATGCCCGCTCGGTTTATGGATCTACGGTGTCGTCCAGTTTATTCTCGTTTTGGTCACTGTGGAATTTGTTACAAGCCAATCTTCGTCGAGAATCCCAGATTTCTATGGTGCAGTGGCTGCAGTGTGCGTCATCTCTTGCTGTGCCGACAGCTTCTGGAAGATTGGCCAGTGCGTGAGGCTGATCAAGAAGAACTGAATGAAGCTTATGGAAGCACTTATCGCGTAATTGTTCTCTTTGTTTGTCTGGATTATAAAGGTTTTCGGTGCTAGATGGAGAATATTGTGAGCTTGTGAACAGGCGCGGGCGCGCTATCAGTGCCACTGCGCTATTGAAAAAGCGCATTTGAGTTGTCAAAATTACCGATATCATGTTTAATTTAGGTTGCAGCGGCTACAACTAGTAAGCGCACTCGGCGCGTTCGTGACGCGCTCCGTGGCGGACGCGCTGAGCCGACTGCGCGCCGGAGTGGAATGGCAAGTCGCGGCAGAATGTCACCTTCGACCAGGTCAACAACATCATCCAGGCGTCTAAGAACGAGCCGTCAATCTGATCATCCATGTGGCCAAAATCATGTAAATCCTGGTCTGCAGCAGTGTCAGTGTGATGAATGCGCTCCGAATAAGTAAATTTTCTGATTTTCACACAAATAAGAATCAACAACTACAGTGACACACTCGGAGTCAACTTCCACATGATGCTGATGCAGTGCGTGACGACGGTGAGGCCGACCACTAACATAGCGAGCGTCCAGCCCGCAGGGCACACCAACGGAACACAAGTGAGAGACAGATGGATTAGGACGTAGAGTTTCATTCCAGCGGTGTTCTCTCTGTAAACGTCACCGATGACAACAGGCGCCACGATCAGGTTGACGAAAGCACAGATTGCAACTGCGGGTGTGTGACCGAATAGGACGAAGAGGAAAACGTTGGAGAAAACGGTGAAAAACGCCAAAATGTTGACACTGCACTGAAAAATTGGGATTTTGAACGTTTGTAAGAGTAAATCTAACCTTTCTGTTCGATTCGTTTGAGAGTTTCGCGGATTTCATGGTCGCTAAGGTTAGAAATGGACGCTTCGTTGCATTAACGCAACGAACAGCAATGCGTGGTTGATGGTGCGAGCAAAGTGAAAGAATCCATTCAATCTCATCGCTGAGGTGAAGTGGAAGACCCGATTCCAACAATCCGACGCTTCCGCTCTCGAAGAAGGTCGACCAGAAGGTGAATCAGTGTCCCTGTGCCAAGACTAAAAGCAGCTGGAAGGCTATCCACACGAGCGCACCCTGATAACATTCTAAACGTTTTCTGCGTTTGAAAGATACGATATAATTAATGCGCTAAAATGAAACGCATAGAAGACACACGTCCCGCAGCGATAACTTGTTGAAATAGCATTTCTCGACTCACGAAGCGCGCCCAGAGCGCTGCGTTTTTCACAAACGTGCGCGTAAATAAGTGCTCTGAACTAACAATAAGATGCTTTGTATTTCGTGAGTTAGAGCTCTGCAGTGCCATAGGGATTCCATGTATATTTCGCGCTGTTTTTGTCGTGTTTCTTCCTTCCTTCCTCCTTGATTGATGATGATGCGCAGTTCCTGTTTCAGTCAAACCATGACACAGGTCTCGAGCAAAGTCGTTTGGAAGATCAAAAAGGAGGATTTCGAGAAAGGAGACTTTGGCGATTGCAAGTTTCAACTTGGAAAATTCCAATGGTTTGCTTCTAATCGCGTTAACCTTTTGCATCCTGTTTTTAGGGCTATTGGTTGCTCTTCGTTTCGAATGAATCTCCGCCAAGATGAGCCGGCTTATTTCCGAATTGATTGGAATTCCGCTCTGTTCAGTTCGACTACCTTTTTCAATGTTAATCATAAAGGCAGTTTTACCTTGCTGGGATTTAACGAAAAGCACAACGCTGTGGATGAGGTAAGCCCGCTTTGGTGCTCTTCTGGTGACACGCTGATTTTATAGTGGTGCACCGACGCACTCGGTCCAGATGCTTTCTTTACCTGTCTCACGATCGACAACTCCGTTCTCTCATTTGATGAAAAGTATCTCTTCCCAGATGGAACTTATCGCCTTGAGTTTCAAGTAGCCGTAAATGAGTAAGTCTGGGAATTCTCAAATTGATTGTATGTACTGGTTTACAGCTTATCGGTTGACTTTGGATCTCCCAATCACGAGCTTCTCTTGAACGAAGCGGACACTGGCTGCCTTCAGATCGACGAACAGAAACTCTACCTTTCTAAATCTGTGAGTTTAATCGATTTCTGACCCTTTCGAAGATCACAGTTTAGTATCTAAGCGCCATTTCCCCGTACTTCAAGATGCTCTTCTTCGGCGATTTCAAGAGGGAAATCGATGAAGTCGTCGTTCTCACTGAAGTGAAAGTGGAGGATTTCATGGAGTTCCTAGCACATTCGTATACGATCTTCAGCAGCCACCGCAAAGGTATTTTTTGATTTTCCAATGTATAATTGGATTTTTAACATACAATGTTGTATTTAGTCTACCGGGTTGGTGCAGCTTTGGAATTGGCCGATAAGTACCAGTGCAAGAGTGTCTTCGCTAGCTGCAAAGACTTGTTGGAGAAGCGAAATGCGTTCGACCTCGACGATCTGAAACTTTCCAAAAAGTACAAGTTCGTCAACATTTGCAAGGAAGCCGTCGCCACGCTGCCTGTTGGTAAGCTGAAGGAGTATTTGACCGAAATCATGAGCGAGCCTGATTCCGAATACGTCCGACGACTGATCACCAAACGCTTCGAAGACGAGGCCCACAAGCGCAAACGCCTGGAGGACGGGACCAACAAGCGCAAGCGAGTGTGCACGTGCAGCGGAGAGGAAAGCGAAGAGCCCGAGGCAAAGCGTTGATTGTTTGGTGTTCCTTGTTGCCTGCGTTGTTGTTGTCACTTTGTTTAATCGTGTTTGTTGTCTTTGATCAATCGCGTTGAAGTTACTTGTTCGCGGGTGTACGCCTGTTTGCACGTTTCATTTCCAAGGATTGAACGCGGAGCGTCGCAAATCGATTGAGATTTGTAGTGAATTCTCACCACTGAAGTCATCTCACTCAAAGTCTTACGCACATGTTTGTGAAAATTGCGCGCGCAGCTCGCATTCTGCATTCATGCTTTGTTCTATGACGACGTTGCCTTCTGCTCGTTTGTTTGCTTCAATTTCGAAATATTCAGCGCCGTACAAGACCTGAAACAACACAACTCATCTTGCTTCGTGCGCTGGAAGCTTCCGTATTTTGAGTTTTGCCGGATTTCTTGTTGCTCTCGCGTCTCCATTCCGTGCTTCTTGCTTAATTGATGATTCTGGCGCATTCCCTGTTTCAGTCAAACAAGCCATGACAGCCGTCTCGGACAAGGTCGTTTGGAAGATCAAAAAGGAGGATTTCGAGAAAAGAGACTTTGGCGACTGCAAGTTTCAACTTGGAGTATACCGATGGTTTGTTTCCAATCGCCTTAGATAAGTCTTTACTATTTTAAAGGTATATTGGTAATTCTCCGATTTGTACGAATTCCCAGTCCGAGCTGGTCGCTAATTTCGCCATTCATTTTGATCGCTCTCCATCCGAATCGACTTTTATGAGTGTGCATCATAGCGGCAGCTTCACTTTGCTGGGATTTAACGAAAAGCACAACGCTGTGCACAAAGTGAGCCTGTTTATTTCGATGCTTCTCTGTTAGCATACAAACATTTAGTGGTCTTCCAGCTTACTTTACACACATGGTTTCCGCATCTGTCTCTCTATCGACAACTCCGTCCTCTCGTTTGACGAGAAGTATCTCTTCCCAGATGGAACTTATCGCCTGGAGTTTCAAGTCACTGTAAAGGAGTAAGACTGAAAATTCTCAAATTCGATGTTTGTTGTGCTTTACAGCTTATCGGTTGACTTTGGATCTCCCAATCACAAACTTCTTTTGAGTAATGCGGACACTGGCTGTCTTCAGGTTGAGGAACACAAAATCTACGTCTCTAAATCTGTGAGTTTAATCGATTTCTGACCTTTTCGAAGATCACAGTTTAGTATCTAAGCGCCATTTCGCCTTACTTCAAGGCGCTCTTCTTCGGCGATTTCAAGAGGGAAATCGATGAAGTCGTCGTTCTCAGTGACGTGAAAGTGGAACATTTTATGGAGTTCCTAGCACATTCGTATACGATGTTCAGCAACCATCGCTACGGTAATTGTTCAATTTTTAAATGTGTAATACGACATTTGTTCTTTCAGAATATTATGTTGGTGCAGCTTTGGAATTGGCCGACAAGTACCAGTGCGACAGTGTGTTCGCTAGCTGTGAGGAATTGTTGCAGCAGCAGAAAGAGTTCAACATCGAGAACCTGAGACTTTCCAACAAGTACCGCTACAAGTTCATCTACATTTGTGAGAAGGCCGTCGCCACGCTGCCCGTTGATCAGCTGAAGGAGTATTTGGCCGAAATCATGAGCGACCCTGATTCCGAATACGTCCGACGACTGATCACCGAACGCCTTGAGGAGGAAGCCATGAAGCGCAAGCGCCTGGAGGACGGGGCCAACAAGCGCAAGCGAGTGTGCACGTGCAGTGGAGAGGAAAGCGAAGAGCTCGAGGCGAAGCGTTGATTGTTTGTTGTTCCTTGTTGCTGGCGTTGTTGTTGTCACTTTGTTTAATCTTGTTTAGTCTTTGATCAATTGCGTTGAAGTTACTTGTTCGCGGGTGTACGCCTGTTTGCACGTTTCTTATCAGTTGATCTACTTATCGACATTTGTCTGTTTCACTTTCGGTTTAGCGCCAAACGACAAAGCTGATCCTTGTTCCCTATAAAACAATCTTCGTTCGCCGAGTGCCAGTTTCCTTGTCGCGAGGCTTTGTAGCACTGGCCGAAGTACTCTTTCCACTCGCTTGGGCAGCAGAGGCACGCGGGGATGAGGAACAAGGCCAGGAATGCCCGCATCGTCGCCTGAAAACACGAGTAGTCACCAACGATCATCAACAGAAAGCAGAGAAGCGTCGCTCGGAAGTGAGACCGCGTGCCAACGACGCATTCCGAATTCTCTTGGAATTGCCGCCGTCTCCACGCAACCGAGCGACGATTTTCAGGAAAACGAGAACACGCACAGACCGAACGGAATCAGAGTTGTGAGTAGATGCAAACTTCAAACTGAAACCAGCGAATCAACCATTTCATCTGTCCTGCCAACGTAATCACTCAAAAATCAAGTAAATCCTTTTATTTCAGCACAATCAAACGGAAATCGCCTCAAGAAATGTACTCGTAGACGTCTCTGCTCTCCTGCGAACGCTCCACGTACTGCTTCTCCATGAGCAGGTCGATGCACTTCTTGATCATCGGGATTCGCGGCTGGAAACGCGCGCTCACCTGCTCGACAATCTCGGTGATGAGCGCGTTGTGCTGCAGACGACGCCGCATCTTCATGATGCGCACGATCGCCGCCTGGATGACGACTTTGCGGTCCTCGTCGAGCGACTTCTCCAGCACCTGCTGCTCCTTCCGCGCCGCCTCGCCGCCGTCCCGTTTCGTCATCTGCAGCTTCTGCAAGTCGAGTTTCATGCGTTTCGAAGTGAACTTTGCGTTCAGCGCGTACTCCCCGCTGTCGGTCTTCTTGAGCAGATTGACCTTGACGAACGAGGCGAGGACGCTCTGCAGCAACTCCGCTGGCATGGTGCTCTCCTCCTGGAGTTGGGTGACGGAGAAGACGGTGTTTTCGTTGTACTTGAGCAGGACGGTCATCTGCGCAGTCGTTGCGCTGAACGTGTAGTTGCTGGCAAAGCATTTGGTGGTGAGTTCGCCGCGAGAGGCGCTGAGAAGAGTGGTCAGCTTCCGGCCTTGATGGATCTCCGCGTAGAACGCCGAGAAGGCGGTCATCTTCTCTTGGAGCGCCGCAGGGATGACGAACGAGGGGGACTGGCCGCACGGCCAGCAGCCGCTGTTCAGGATCTGGAAGTTGGCGTCGATTTGCGGCAATTTGGCGGATTTTTCTTGTTTTTTCGGGGATTCTTCTTGTTTAGTCTTGAACTTCTCGGAGAGGTCCTTGCTGACTTTCATGTCCTGCATCATCTTGTGCGCGGTTGCGGTGAACTGGTGACCGCAGGCGGTCTTCAGTCGCGAGATCAAACTGCTTTCGGCGTCCTCGCTGAGCGAGAGCGACATGAGGAGTCGCTTGGCCAGGAAACGGTTGTAGTACTTCTGGAAGACGTCTTTGTCCTCGATGAACTTGAAGAACGTCATCGTCTGATCCACCGACCGCTCGAAATCCTCGCCGGCGCCCTTTTTCATCATCGCGTCGACGAAGCGCGCGAGCATCTCGCTCGTCTTGCCCGGCGCCTTCGCTCCCTTCGTCACCGCGTTCTCGTTGATCATCAGCGCGCAGCCCTTCTCGAAGAATTCGGCGAATCCGGCGTCGTTGGAGAACGCGACTTCGGTCAGCTGGAGGAAGCGCTCGTAGGTCTTCAGCGCGGTCTGCACGTAGATCTTCGGGTCGTTCTGCTCCGAGCTCGGGATGTTGGCGATCGCCTCGCGGCCCTTCTCCGCCACGTAGTCGCGGAATTCCTCGTGCAGCCGCTGCATCGCGCGTTCCACGCGTGAACAGAGTCTCCACATCCGTTGGAGGTCGGCGATGCGCTCGGCGACGAGCAGATTGCGGAACTCGTTCTGGAAGAGCTCCAGCCGCTCCTCGATGTAGGCGCTCTCGACAGCTCGCTGCAACCGCTTCGAGGTGAGTTCGTCTTTGAGGCAGCGACGGGAGCGCTCCGCCTCTTCCGTCAGACGCTCCTCCGTCTTGCGCATGTAAGCGAAGATGTCGCCGTCCTCGATCACCGTCGCCGACTCCAGCGCGTAGTAGCGCCGTGTGTCCTCGAGCATTGGTTCCTCGAAGAGTTTCTCGTAGGTCTGCAGCTTCTCCATCGCTTCCGCGCTCAACTCCCCGTCGTTCTGGTCTTCCGTTCCGGCGAGGCGCGGGAACAACTCGTCGGTCCGTTCGTATTCTTTGCCGAGCTTCTCGAGCGAGTCGGTCAGCGCCTTGACGAGAATCTCGTCCGCGCCACTCTCTCCGTCGCGATGCCGATTGATGAGATTCAGGGCGGAGCGCGGGATGTTGAGGCCGCTCTTCTCGAACATCTCCTCCTTCCAGGTCACCAAGCAGAGCTTGTAGACGTCAAAGTAGGCGACCGGTTTGCAGTCCTGGTAGGAGCGGTCGTTCATCACGTTCACCCAGTGGACGTTCACGTAGCGGAAGAGGTTGTTGGTGACGCCGGAGGAGAACGCGAATTTCTCCCAGGCGGCGCGGTACAGCCGCAGGCGGTCTTCGTCCTCCACGGCCGCGGCGATCTGCTTCGCCTTTTCGGCCACAAATCCGCGAAGGAGTTTCTGCAGCCGCTCGTAGATGATTTGTCCATTTCCGCAGTCGGTATCCGGGCTCTCCATCTGGCAGTAGAGGACGCACGACGAGTAAAACTCCACGTAGTCGTGCGTGGTGATCTTCGAGTGATTGAGGACCTTGTGCATCACTTCGTTGAAGTTCTCTTCGGTGAATTCGCAAGTTCTGGTTACTTTCATGGCTGGAGGCGATGATTATGCTTTTGTGCTCATACGAGGCTCAGTGCGTGCTTATATGAGGGTGCGGAGGGAGGCAAAGCAATGCGAAACCGGGACAGGCATTTCTTTTGGAGGTTGCATTGCTTTCCGCATGCATCACTTGCGCGAGAAACGAGGATTTTAAATGAGATAAAACAGAACAGATTTCCTCGATTTACTCGCAGATGCCGAAATTTACAAAAAAGAATGCGTAATTCTGGGACACGAATGGACTACTTCGGCTTCTTGCACACGTTGTAGTAGCCTGAGTCAGCACAGTCCCACATAATCCACACGTCCGTCGCCTTCTTAATCTGAAAATCCAGTAATCACAACTCGCACACGCGTTTCCACTTACGAATCCGCACAGATGAGGGCTCCCCGGCTGTCCCTGGAACCAATTGCGATAGTCCACGGGGCTCCCATCCGCCCAATTCCACGGAGAATCGACGCTGTCGCGGTAAATTCCGATCAGAATCGCCTCAAAGCTGTTGAGCAAGGGGAAGAGGCCGGTGATGAACTTCTGCTCCGCCAACGTGTGAATCGAGGCGACTTCGGCGTCCAGCGCTTTGCAATCTTCGTTCGCCGAGTGCCAAATTCCTTGTCGCGAGGCTTTGTAGCACTGGCCGAAGTACTCTTTCCACTCGCTTGGGCAGCAGAGGCACGCGGGGATGAGGAGAAGGGCCAGGAACGCCCGCATCGTCGCCTGAAAACACGATTACTCACCAAAGATCATCAACAGAAAACAGAGAAGCGTCGCTCGCAAGTGAGACCGCGCGCCAACGACGCATTCCGAATTCTCTTAGAATCCCCGGCGTCCCCACGCAACCGTTGATTCTCAGGAGAACGAGAACACGAGCTTGAATTCTTGAGTCTTGTGGTCTTGGAAACAGAACAGAAGACGAGCGTTCTTCAAGCGCCCGATACTCCCAAACAGAAGGATACTTTCATCCCCAAATTCTAGTTTCCCTCAAATGCTTGTTTGTTTCTCTGCTATCGATTTCTTCAGCACGTTCTAGTTGTTCTAGTTACAAAGCACACTATATTCCAGAAAGGTACGCTTCAATCAGAATTTCCATTTCCTGCACGCGTAGTAGAAGTGTTCGTAATTGCAATCCCAGCGAATCCAGAAAGCGGATGACCTCCGAATCTAAAAACGCATTTCTCAGAAAGATTCCTCACTCGCAGACTTACAGATGCGCACTTCTCGGCGCTCGCTTGTCCGTTGAACCAGTTCTCATAGTCCAACGCGCTCCCGTCACTCCACCTCCACGGCGTCTCCACGGTGACTCTGCTGATTCCGAGCCAGATCGATTCGTGATCGTTCAGCCAGGTGAAGAGACCGACGACAAACTGTTGCTCCGCCAAACTGTGAATCGAGACGATTTTGGCGTCGAGCGTCTTGCACACTTCGACCGCCGCCGAGTAACTTGCTTGCCGTCCGGCTTTGTAGCACTGGCCGTTGAACTCCTTCCATTCGCCTGTGCAGCAGAGGCAAGCGCGGATGACGGCGAGGAGGAGAATTGCCCGTTTCATCTCCTGAAAATAGATGTAGAGATGACAAACACTGCAACAAGCACGAAGCAGCACGATAGAGGCACGTTCACACGTTGAAAATGGAAGAATGAGCGACAGAGCCAGATTTCTTATTCATCCTCGTCTCCCGGCAACTGGAGCAGAGTGGTATTGGTGTTTTGATCCCACAGCGAGCCAACGTATAAATACACTTGATGGAGCAAGCGAAGATCTCTGCGGCATCCGACACTGCTGAAGCGCCTTGCCCACTGTCTGCTTCACCTTCGATTTAGCGCAGTGCAAGAGCTGAATGGCGGCAAACAACACAGCTGACTTGTTCTTCATGAAACGTAATGACTGAACGTTTCTGGATCAGCAGCAGCGCGCGCAGGATTACTTGATTACTAGCAGCTCTTCCCAGCGCGAACATTCCTCCGAAGCCGCTTTCTCGCCTCCAAAAACCAAAAAAAAAAAAATGGGAATGAAACATACAAACACAGGCGTACACCCTCGTACGAGTGACTTCAACGATCAAAGACAATAAGCAAGATTAAACAAAGTGACAACAACAAGGAACAACAAACAATCAACACTTCGCCTTGGGCCCTTGGGTTTCCTTCCCAGTGCACGTGCACACTCGCTTGCGCTTGTTGGCCTCATCTTCCAGGTGCTTGCGCTCGTTGACTTCGTCCTCGAAGCGTTCGGTGATCAGTCGTCGGACGTATTCGGAATCAGGGTCGCTTATGATTTCGGCCAAATACTTCTTCAGCTCTTTAACAGGCAGCGTGGCGACGGTCTTCTCGCTAACTTTGATTAACTTGTAGCTGTACTTGTTCGAAAGTTTCAGGTCGTGGATGTTCAAGTAACTCTGCTTCTCCAACAATTCCTCACAGCTAACGAACACACTGTCGCACTGGTACTTGTCGGCCAATTCCAAGACTTCACCAACATTATCAACTAAAGCATCATATAGTTCAATTACAGATTGAATAATCAAAAAAGTACCATCACGATGATTGCTGAACATCGTATACGAATGCGCGAGGAACTGCATGAAATTTTCCAAATCGATATGGACGAGTATGATAACTTCTTGGTTTTTTATCTTGAGATCGCCGAAGAAGAGCGCCTTGAAGTAAGGCGAAATAGTGCTGAGATACTAAAATGTCGTCTTCAAAAAACGTCGGAATGGAAAAAAGACTCACAGATTTAGAAAGGTAGAGTTTCTGCTCGTCGATCTGAAGGCAGCCAGTGTCCGCATCACTCAAAAGAAGTTTGTGATTGGGAGATCCAAAGTCAACCGAGAAGCTATAGAACCACAACAATAATTTAATTTGAGATTTCTCAGGCTTACTCCTTTACAGTTAGTTGAAACTCAAGATGATAAGTGCCACCAGGGAAGAGATATTTCTCAGCAAACGACAGGGCAGAGCTGTCGAAAGTGAGATCAATGTGAAGAGCACTATTGTCGTGTGCGATGGCGGACCACTAAATGTTTGCATGTAAATCACCAAAAGAGAAGCACCGAAACAGACTGACCTTGTGCACAGCGTCGTGCTTCCCGTTAAATCCCAGCAAAGTGAAGCAGCCGCTATGATGGACATTGAAAAACGAAGTCGAAGTGTACAGAAGTGAATTCCAAAAAATACCGAAATAAGCGACTTTATCGGAACGCGCATTCGTACGATATGAAGAATTACCAATATACCTATAAATCATTGCAATGAGTTAAGGCGAATGGAAACAAACCATTGGAATCCTCCAAGTTGAAACTTGCAGTCGCCAAAGTCACCTTTCTCGAAATCCTCCTTTTTGATCTTCCAAACGACCTTGTCCGAGACGGCTGTCATGGTTTGTTTGACTGAAACAGGGAATACGCCAGAATCATCAATTAAGCAAGAAGCACGCAATGGAGATGAAAGAAATCCGTCGGTCTAGTGCGGCTAAACTACGGAACTAACGAAAGCTTCCAGCAAACGGAAAGAAGGAAAAAGGAAAAAAGAAGATTTGCAAGTGGAATAATACAGCTCATAGTTCAAATTCAAAGACTCGCTCCATGAAGAACGAGTCGGCTGTGTTCGAAAGTGCAGCAGCCACGCAATTGCTGTGAGTTTCACAACGATGGCGTTGAGGTTTCAGAGCAGCGCAGCTGACATTCTGCATTCACGCCTTGTTCTTTTCGCTCAATTTTCTGCTCTTTTGGACAGCTTCGTATTTCTCCACCTTCCGTAAGTAGCTTTTGCAGCGTCGGATGCCGTCGCTCGCTACCTCAAGCGCATCGACCTCGTATAGCTCAGTGTGGGTCAAAACACCAATATCACTCTGTTCCAGTTGCCGGGAGACGAGGATGAATAAGAAATCTGGCTCTGTCGCTCATTCTTTCCATTTTCAACGTGTGAACGTGTCTCTATCGTCTTGCTTCGTGCTTGTTGCAGCGTTTGTCATCTCTACATCTATTTTCAGGGGATGAAACGGGCAATTCTCCTCCTCGCCGTCATCCGCGCTTGCCTCTGCTGCACAGGCGAATGGAAAGAGTTCAACGGCCAGTGCTACAAAGCCGGACGACAAGCAAGTTACTCGGCGGCGGTCGAAGCGTGCAAGACGCTCGACGCCAAAATCGCCTCAATTCACAGTTTGGCGGAGCAGCAGTTCATCGTCGGTCTCTTCACCTGGCTGAACGACCACGAATTGATCTGGCTCGGAATCAGCAGAGTCACCGTGGAGACGCCGTGGAGGTGGAGTGACGGGAGCGCGTTGGACTACGAGAACTGGTTCAACGGACAAGCGAGCGGCGAGAAGTGCGCATCTGTAAGTCTGGGAGTGAGGAATCTTTCTGAGAAATGCGATTTTTAGATTCGGAGGTCATCCGCTTACTGGATTCGCTGGGATTGCAGTTATGAACACTTCTACTACGCGTGCAAGAAGTGGAAATTCTGATTGTATTGTATTCCTTTCTGGAACATAGTGTGCTTTGTAACCAGAACAACTAGAACGTGCTGAAGAAATCGTCTTGATAGCAGAGAAACAAACAAGCCTTTGAGGGAAACTAGAATTTGGGGATGAAAGTATCCTTCGGTTTGGGAGTATCGGGCGCTTGAAGAACGCTCGTCTTCTGTTCTGTTTCCAAGACCACAAGAATTAAGAATTCAAGCTCGTGTTCTCGTTCTCCTCGGAATCAACGGTTGCGTGGAGACGCCGACAATTCTAAGAGAATTCGGAATGCGTCGTTGGCACGCGGTCTCACTTCCGAGCGACGCTTCTCTGTTTTCTGTTGATGATCGTTGGTGACTAATCGTGTTTTCAGGCGACGATGCGGGCATTCCTGGCCCTGTTCCTCATCCGCGCGTGTCTCTGCTGCCCAAGCGAGTGGAAAGAGTACTTCGGCCAGTGCTACAAAGCCTCGCGACAAGGAAATTGGCACTCGGCGAACGAAGATTGCAACGCGCTGGACGCCGAAGTCGCCTCGATTCACACGTTGGCGGAGCAGAAGTTCATCACCGGCCTCTTCCCCTTGCTCAACAGCTTTGAGGCGATTCTGATCGGAATCCACCGCGACAGCGTCGATTCTCCGTGGAATTGGGCGGATGGGAGCCCCGTGGACTATCGCAATTGGTTCCAGGGACAGCCGGGGAGCCCTCATCTGTGCGGATTCGTAAGTGGAAACGCGTGTGCGAGTTGTGATGACTGGATTTTCAGATTAAGAAGGCGACGGACGTGTGGATTATGTGGGACTGTGCTGACTCAGGATACTACAACGTGTGCAAGAAGCCGAAGTAGTCCATTCGTGTCCCAGAATTACGCGTTCTCCTTTGTTAATTTCGGCATCTGCGAGTAAATCATTAAATCTGGAAATCTCTGTTTTATATCATTTAAAATCCTCGTTTCTCGCGCAAGTGATGCATGCGGAAAGCAATGCAACCTCCAAAAGAAATGCCTGCCGCGGTTTCGCATTGCTTTGCCTCCCTCCGCACCCTCATATAAGCACGCACTGAGCCTCGTATGAGCACAAAAGCATAATCATCGCCTCCAGCCATGAAAGTAACCAGAACTTGCGAATTCACCGAAGAGAACTTCAACGAAGTGATGCACAAGGTCCTCAATCACTCGAAGATCACCACGCACGACTACGTGGAGTTTTACTCGTCGTGCGTCCTCTACTGCCAGATGGAGAGCCCGGATACCGACTGCGGAAATGGACAAATCATCTACGAGCGGCTGCAGAAACTCCTTCGCGGATTTGTGGCCGAAAAGGCGAAGCAGATCGCCGCGGCCGTGGAGGACGAAGACCGCCTGCGGCTGTACCGCGCCGCCTGGGAGAAATTCGCGTTCTCCTCCGGCGTCACCAACAACCTCTTCCGCTACGTGAACATCCACTGGGTGAACGTGATGAACGACCGCTCCTACCAGGACTGCAAACCGGTCGCCTACTTTGACGTCTACAAGCTCTGCTTGGTGACCTGGAAGGAGGAGATGTTCGAGAAGAGCGGCCTCAACATCCCGCGCTCCGCCCTGAATCTCATCAATCGGCATCGCGACGGAGAGAGTGGCGCGGACGAGATTCTCGTCAAGGCGCTGACCGACTCGCTCGAGAAGCTCGGCAAAGAATACGAACGGACCGACGAGTTGTTCCCGCGCCTCGCCGGAACGGAAGACCAGAACGACGGGGAGTTGAGCGCGGAAGCGATGGAGAAGCTGCAGACCTACGAGAAACTCTTCGAGGAACCAATGCTCGAGGACACGCGGCGCTACTACGCGCTGGAGTCGGCGACGGTGATCGAGGACGGCGACATCTTCGCCTACATGCGCAAGACGGAGGAGCGTCTGACGGAAGAGGCGGAGCGCTCCCGTCGCTGCCTCAAAGACGAACTCACCTCGAAGCGGTTGCAGCGAGCTGTCGAGAGCGCCTACATCGAGGAGCGGCTGGAGCTCTTCCAGAACGAGTTCCGCAATCTGCTCGTCGCCGAACGCATCGCCGACCTCCAACGGATGTGGAGACTCTGTTCACGCGTGGAACGCGCGATGCAGCGGCTGCACGAGGAATTCCGCGACTACGTGGCGGAGAAGGGCCGCGAGGCGATCGCCAACATCCCGAGCTCGGAGCAGAACGACCCGAAGATCTACGTGCAGACCGCGCTGAAGACCTACGAGCGCTTCCTCCAGCTGACCGAAGTCGCGTTCTCCAACGACGCCGGATTCGCCGAATTCTTCGAGAAGGGCTGCGCGCTGATGATCAACGAGAACGCGGTGACGAAGGGAGCGAAGGCGCCGGGCAAGACGAGCGAGATGCTCGCGCGCTTCGTCGACGCGATGATGAAAAGGGCGCCGGCGAGGATTTCGAGCGGTCGGCGGACCAGACGATGACGTTCTTCAAGTTCATCGAGGACAAAGACGTCTTCCAGAAGTACTACAACCGTTTCCTGGCCAAGCGACTCCTCATGTCGCTCTCGCTGAGCGAGGACGCCGAAAGCAGTTTGATCTCGCGACTGAAGACCGCCTGCGGTCACCAGTTCACCGCAACCGCGCACAAGATGATGCAGGACATGAAAGTCAGCAAGGACCTCTCCGAGAAGTTCAAGACTAAACAAGAAGAATCCGCGAAAAAACAAGAAAAATCCGCCAAATCGCTGCAAATCGACGCCAACTTCCAGATCCTGAACAGCGGCTGCTGGCCGTGCGGCCAGTCCCCCTCGTTCGTCATCCCTGCGGCGCTCCAAGAGAGGATGACCGCCTTCTCGGCGTTCTACGCGGAGATCCACCAAGGCCGGAAGCTCACCACTCTGCTCAGCGCCTCTCGCGGCGAACTCACCACCAAGTGCTTCGCCAGCAACTACACCTTCAGCGCAACGACTGCGCAGATGACCGTCCTGCTCAAGTACAACGAAAACACCGTCTTCTCCGTCACCCAACTCCAGGAGGAGAGCACCATGCCAGCGGAGTTGCTGCAGAGCGTCCTCGCCTCGTTCGTCAAGGTCAATCTGCTCAAGAAGACCGACAGCGGGGAGTACGCGCTGAACGCAAAGTTCACTTCGAAACGCATGAAACTCGACTTGCAGAAGCTGCAGATGACGAAGCGGGACGGCGGCGAGGCGGCGCGGAAGGAGCAGCAGGTGCTGGAGAAGTCGCTCGACGAGGACCGCAAAGTCGTCATCCAGGCGGCGATCGTGCGCATCATGAAGATGCGGCGTCGTCTGCAGCACAACGCGCTCATCACCGAGATTGTCGAGCAGGTGAGCGCGCGTTTCCAGCCGCGAATCCCGATGATCAAGAAGTGCATCGACCTGCTCATGGAGAAGCAGTACGTGGAGCGTTCGCAGGAGAGCAGAGACGTCTACGAGTACATTTCTTGAGGCGATTTCCGTTGATTGTGCTGAAATAAAAGGATTAATCTGATTTTTGAGTGATTACGTTGGCAGGACAGATGAATTGGTTGACTCGCTGGTCTTAGGAGCATCACGTCTCTGATTTCATTCGTGTTCTCGTTCTCCTGAGAATCAACGGTTGCGTTCGGGATTGGCGGGCGTCGTTGGCGCGCGGTCTCACTTCGAGCGACGCTTCTCTGCTTTCTGTTGATGATCGTTGGTGAGTAATCGTGTTTTCAGGCGACGATGCGGGCGTTCGTGGCCCTGATCCTCATTCCCGCGTGTCTCTGCTGCCCAAGCGAGTGGAAAGAGTACTTCGGCCAGTGCTACAAAGCCTCGCGACAAGGAAATTGGCACTCGGCGAACGAAGATTGCAAAGCGCTGGACGCCGAAGTCGCCTCGATTCACACGTTGGCGGAGCAGAAGTTCATCACCGGCCTCTTCCCTTGCTCAACAGCTTTGAGGCGATTCTGATCGGAATCCACCGCGACAGCGTCGATTCTCCGTGGAATTGGGCGGATGGAAGTCCTGTGGACTATCGCAATTGGTTCCAGGGACAGCCGGGGAGCCCTCATCTGTGCGCATTCGTAAGTGGAAACGCGTGTGCGAGTTGTGATGAATGGATTTTCAGATTAAGAAGGCGACGGACGTGTGGATTATGTGGGACTGTGCTGACTCAGGATACTACAACGTGTGCAAGAAGCCGAAGTAGTCCATTCGTGTCCCAGAATTGCATTATTCTTTTATGGAATTTTTGTGTTTGATGGAAAGAAATGAGTCATGTGAGAAGTGAACAACAAACTTATCTCTTTTCTGCGTCTAAACGTTTTCCTTCGCCTCGTGCCGCATCTCTTTCGAAAAGGCACCTCTACAACCACGCTTCTTGCGCCGTTACATATAGAGTCATAAATACGTTTTTATTAATTCTTTGTGCATTCGAACGATCACCAACAGTTCTCACAGAAGTAATAATAAATTCCGAAAGAGCGAAGAGCGCGATTTGCAAATAAACAAGAGAGAAAGAAGAGGAAAACAAGAAGCATTTGCGGAAAAGAGCGCAAAAAACAAGAAACGAAGAAATAGAAGAATTATAGACATTTGTGAACTCTTATTGCCTAGGACTGCTGCTGCTGCGGTGCTGCTGTTGCCGCTGCTGCTCAGTAGCCCTGATTGAGCAGCGAGGTCTCGCTGTCCTTGCGCACGGGACCCGTGCCCACGAGACTCGAATTGTGGTAGAGACGGTAGAGGCCGCTGACTGCGCCGCGTGAAAAGTCGAGTTCGTCGAGTTTGATCTGCGCGACGCCCATAAACGATTTGCGTTCCATGCGACCGTAGTCGCCGAGTACCGTAACCTGGAATGTGTGAGATTAGCTGAGATTACAAGGCACCGATCGTCGCACCTGGAGCATGCGTCCACGACCCTCCGGGAAGAGCAGATGCTGATTGAATTGAGGCGCTGTGGTCTTTGGGAACGACTGCGTCTTCGCCTTCGCGACGACCGCCTTTCCCTCCATCATGTAGATCTTCACGTAGGGCGACGGAGTGATCTTGATATCAGGCTTGACCTTCAGATTCCTGGCGCGAACCACTTCCACGTCCAAACCGTTCTGCATCGGCGAGATTATCAGCTCGATCTCTCCGAGCACCGGGCTCGCGAGCACTTGACGTCCGACCACCTGACCGGGACCGAGATCTTCGAGGAAATTGCCGAGCGGACCCTCCGGGAGGACCGGCATGTAGTTATCGGAGTGCGAGGAGTCGGTCGACTCTTTGGAGGTCTGCTTGGTGAAGTGCTGCTGCTGGAAGCGATCGGCGGGGATTGAGAGACCCTCCGGCACCCCAACTTCTTCCGATCGAGCGAATCCTGTGCGCTTGGCTTCTGAAATCGTCCGATTTCAGCAAAACAGAGAGAGAGGAGCGCGTTTACCCAACGGAGCGTTGCGTCCAGGAATCAGCCGCGTCATCAGCGACTTCTTGCGCTCCTTCATCGCGACGCTGTTCTTCGCCGCGACGCCACCGCCAGGATCACTCACAACCACCACGTCGTCCATCGAGTACTCGTCGACCAGCTGACCTGGAGGCACTGGTCGTCCGGGCGTCATCTCGCCACTGCCAGCCTCGTCGCCTCCCATTTGACCGCGAGCGCCGCCGTTGCCGCCTCGCATCATCCTAAAAACGACGCACAAATTATGAATGCACGCGGGAAGGAGCCTCGGGGCCACTTAATATAATGGAATTCAACGAAGCGTATTGTTTACGCTGCGTTCATTAAGACGCGCCTCGTAATTTGTGCACTCGGAGAGCGTTTGTGGATCGTTCTCGGGGGCGGTGGGCGACAAAACATGATCGCAGCGCTCTGCCGGCTGCTGTTGACCCAGCCGATGTTTGATGTCATCCAGAATCATTCAAATTTGGTTCACCAACACTTAATTGGCGCGTTTCGACCCAAAAAGCACTTGTTTTTGAGATTGTGAGATTCGGAAATTCTGAACGATTCTGTCTCGATCCCGCAACGAACTCCCTTTCACCGCACTCACTCACCTGTTCGACATACTCTGCGCGCTGTTCACGCTCAGCGTCTCCGATCCATCGCTACCATATCCAGCCGCTCCTTCCTGCAACGCCTCGTACCGTAGTCGACCATTCAACGATCGTGGATCGGGTCTCCGTTGGCCGCCGCCAAGCTGATGTGGAAAGGAGCCCGATCCAGAGCCTGGGCTAGAATTCTGCTCTTGCTGCTGCGGCTGCTGCGGGAGGTGGTGCCGGGGCGCGCCGCCGTTCCATGGTCCCGACGCGCCTTGCGGCACTTGGGGCTGATGTCGCGGGCCGTACAGTCGTGAGCCGCCGCCGCCCATCTCCATCGAGTCGTTCACTGAAATGTTTCGCATTAAAAGGCGGCGGTGACAAAGGCGGCGATGAAGGAAAGAGAGCAGAGAACGCGCGCGCGAGGGCTCCTGCAGCGCGCAAAGTGAGAAAAGTGACGAATTTTGCCGCCGCGATTTTCCGCCTCAGCACGCCGTCGTTGAGAGACGCGGCGCGCACTTTTCAAACACCGTTGAGTACGTTCATTTCCTGATTAACGTACTCTCTTTGAGGATTACGGTGACGTCAGAACTCAGGAAGATTGCAAACGAGCGGATAATTCATCTGCACTTTTGGGGTTTTGCAGCGAAATTTGGAAAATTGACGCAACAGATGAGTCAGAGGTTGTTGAAACGGAAGAGAAACTACGGTAAATGTCTACAGTAGTCACATACAAGGTCTCATAGCTGTTGCTGACCGAGGTCTACGAAGATAGCGGCCGGGGAGTTGACTGCTGTACGCGTGGTCCGACAAGTAGCCGCTGCTCGCGTTGTTCACGCTCCAATCTTCCTCGGCTGCCGGCGCCAAATGCGTCGAATGGCCGTTGCCGTAATGCGAGTGCGAGTGCGCACCGCTGACCGTACTGTAATGGTGGATTTGATGACGACCGACGCCCACATTGGCCGCGTTGCGATCGTAGGTGCGCGAGCGGCGCATTGTTGACGGGAGTTGGTAGTTGGCGGTCTGAAATTGGAGGAGATTACGGTGGGAATGGAGAGCTTTCGACCACACACGTTGGCGCATTGAAAAGTAAATGATATGGCTAGGCTAGCGCACAAATTGCACATAAGATTACGGTACTTACCGCCCTCCTCGGCCCGTAGAAGTCTTCGTTAACCCTCGGAGACATCTCGAGACTCTGATTGCTGGAATGATGATGGTGCTGCGGGTAGTGACTCATCTCGGATCGCGGCCGCGGCGGAGGACCAAACGAGCTAATCCGTCGCTGTCGCAAACGCTGAAATAAGGCTCGTCTCAGGCGCGTCGCGGCGGGACGCCAACTTACATTGCGAATTGGATTCTCCTCGTCCATGTCCACGAGCGTGAACAGCAGCGGCTGATTGTCGGTCTGCGTGATCGAGAAGTCGATGAGCGTCTCGCCGAGGAACGAGTTCGTCTCGTACTTGTCGTAATCCCAGACGGTCACCTCGAGCACTCGAGTCATCAGCATCGGTTCGGTGAGGCCGTGGTAGTAGAATTGCTCGTTCCAAACCGGCATCAGCGTGTCGGCGAGCACAGCGCTTTGACGGCGGCTTTTTTCGCTGAAAACAATGAAGCGATTTTAGAACATTTCACGTAGTGAATTGACAAATTAGGCTGATTTGGAGACAAAACAGGACAATTCAAAGTAGCACAAAGCAACGGGGCTATCTGGCGAGAGATGCGCGGATTGAAACGCGATCAATTGTATAAATTAGCGCTTTTTTCGGGATTGTGAATGATATTTAATTTGCAACAGTCGTCATTGAAAATCAAGCGTTAAATATTCGGACGAGAAACAATGAAAAATCGCATCATGCAGATAGATTGTGAGCTTGACACGTGCGCTAAACCAGCAAACAGCGTTTTCCAGGCATTCTCATCATTTTTGGGTCGTAAACAACGCTCAATAACTCTCAAAAATGCCAAAAACAATTAAAAAAACATCCCACCTACTGGAAAAAGAGAAACAATGAAAAATCGCGATTTCTGATAAGAGAGCGCACGAAGCGCGCTGTTAGATCACTCAGCGCTGTTTTCCGCGCACTCTCTCAATCTTGCGGTCGCGCGGCAAAAAAATTGCCTAATTTAGCGACGATATCGTTCCCCGATCCTTTGGCTAATTTTCACGCATTTTTCAGCTATTTTGACGTCTCCAGATAACCACAACAAACCTCACCTCCTATCAGGCAACAAGAAGATCTTCACATAAGGATTCCGCGCAGATCCATCCGGCCTCGGCGGCAGATCCATCGCCTGATGCACCGTGACGACCAACTCCCTCTCCGCATTCAGGAACAACATTGAAATCTCGATTCGGCCAAAGATCTGACCTTTCGCCGCTTGAGGCTCCGGTCCGGGTAGATCATCGCATCGCCTAAAAACTCGAATTTAGCGGCGGAAGATCGACTGAACGGATCGACTCGTGTCGATGAAGATATCGCCGATTCGAATGATCGGCGTGCGGCGGAAGCGCGTCGGAGGCGCCGAAGACGAGCATCCGACCAGCGCGCGACGATACATCGCCGCGATGTGTGGTCGCAGGCAGGCGCGGATTCGCGAAAAACAGACGCAATTGGCAATTAGCGGCTTTTAGGCAAATGCCAAATGCCACATGTGATCAATCTCACATCAGCGTTCTGGAGCGCGCAGACGGGAAGTGCGCTACTGGCGGACAGGTGAACGCTCGCGCGCGCTACTCACCGTAGAGCGGGAAGTTGGCCGGCATCGAATTCTTGTGGATCGGACTGTCGAGGAAGGAGTTGTGCTGGAAGAGTTGATGCAACTGCGGTGAGATCATCGACTGAGAGTGCGAGATCGCCGGCTCCGACGGTGGGAAAAGGTAGTCTGAAGGTATTAATAAATTGGATGAATTAGGCTCAGATTTAGTCGCACCTTCGTAGATTTCGAGGTTCGGCAGCGTGCGCTGCACATTGAGGAAGTCATCGCCACCGGGAACACTGAAATTAAAGCGAATGAGACCGGGAATTACTGGATTTCGCCTACTGAGACGTTCGAGAGACAATCAACTCGACTCGGGGTTCGTTCTTGGACGCCTGGATGATGTTGTAGACCTGGTCGAAGGTGACATTCTGCAGCGACTTGCCGTTCCACTCGAGAACCTCGTCTCCGGCGCGCAGTCGGCCGACCGCGTCCGCCACGGAGCCCGGTTTCACGCGCGTCACGAACGCGCCGAGCCTCCCCGTGTCCGATCTCCTTCCACCGAGCACCTTCAGACCCAAATCGCCATTTCGCGCGTCCGTCTTCTGCAGCACCATGTGGCCGATCATGCGTCGTTGGTCGGCGGACGGCTGCCACGTCACCGGGTGCTGAAACGTGGGATTTCGTGGCGAGCAAAGACTACGGATGACTCACCGACAGATAGGTTCTGATCTTCGCGGCCAACATGTCGCCGGGCATAATCGACGACGACGCGCGTTCGAGGGTTCCCGACGCCGACAGCGAAGCACCCTTTCGAGCATTCTCAGTTGAGGCACCTGAAAGCGAGCGAGTTGAGGGTACTTTCACGAGCGCCGACTCACTTTTCTTACCGTTTCTCGCTTTTTGTGACCCGTAAATGTAGCGGAGAATGTCTGAAACGAGGCCAGCGTGGTCAGTGCGCTGCTCTGCTGTGCGCTCACCTTTCTCGATGAACTCTGGCGCGGTGGACGTGGACGCGGGGCCAATGCGTCCGTCTTCACCGCTGAATCCGTCCGACGTCGACGGCATCTCCTCCTCCGACGACGACATTGACTTTAGCTGCCTGAAATCGACCGATTTTCCCATCCGCACCCGAGCGCTCTACTCACCTGTGCAGACGATTCCTCCGCGGCCGCCCGTGGGAGCCTCCGCTCACTGTCGAGTGCAGATGCGTGTGCGCAGAAGGCGGGACGGCTGGCGGCGGCGCCATCGGCGTCGAAAACTTTCGCGCGTCCAACCGATCGGCTTCGCCTCGGGACCGCGTTCTCCGCAGTTCGCCCGATCGACCGCCGCTCTGATTCGAAGAGGATCGATGATTGTTGTTGGGGTGTTTGGCGTAGCTGAAAGCGCGGGTAAAGCAGAGCTTGTTCAGCAGCGCTCACCTGTCCTGAGGATAACCAGCATCGTTGGTGTTCCTCCTCCTATCGTATCTCCCGTCGCGATCGTACATCTCCGACGAACTCTGATAGTCCGAATACGCCGCCTGCGCCTCTCGCTCGCGATAATTCTCATTGGGCACGCGGTCGTAGCGCTCATCGCGTTCATCGTAGTCATACGACGACTTGTGGACCCTCTGCTCAGGGTAGAGACCCCGTTCGTCGCGGGACTCCCTCGGTGACCTCTCCGGGGTTGTCGATTGCTGATGCACCGCTGCGGAAGAACGTCTCCGCTGTCGGTCGTCAAACTCCTGCCGCGATTGTTGTCGACCGGTCGCGTCGAGACCAGCGCGATAGCCCTGCGGCATCGGTGGTTGCGGCTGCTGATCTTGCGGTCTGCGCTGCAGCGACCGCTGATCGATTTGCTGTTGCTGCGAGATTACGGTAGTCGTGGAGGGAGAGCTGATGGAGGTTTTGTGTTGCGGGCGGACCGGAATGTGCGGACTTTGGCGCACTTGTGGCGGTGCGCCATTGGCTATGCCGTTCGGGTCCCTGCCCAAACTGCCAGAATCTTGCTGAAATGAACATGTTTTGAGGTTTCTCGTGGGAATCGCGGTCATAAATAACTTGTTCGCATGAATGTTTTAGAGGAAAACACTTGAAAACAGTGAGAAAACACTTTTAAAAATCTATTGCCTTCGGTGGTCATCGAACCTGAGATCCGGTGAGTCAAAGACAATGACGCTAGCCGTTCTACCACATCAGCATTGAGTTTAGAGTTGTTGAAAGCGTATAAAGGAACGTACCGCTTCAAGCGACGGCTGCCTATGCAACGTATTCTGCCTCCTGTGACTTCCGGCGTCCTGTTGATGCATATTCGCCTGCTGCGACTGTCGTGGAAGCTGCGGATCGTGCAGGGAGCCGCTGGACAACGACGGTTGCCTGCCAGGCGGTGGATGCCTCTGCTGTTGCAGCTGAGGATGACCGCCCTGCGCAGAAGTCGTTTGCTGTTGCTGCGGAGGCGCCCGTTGCTGCGTGGACGTCGTCGGTTGGGCCACACACGAAGCGGTCGGTTTCTGCTGCAGCGGCGGGAGATGATGCTGCGCGGAGGGAAGACTTCTGCCGCTTGCAGGTTGCTGCGAAACGGCCGCGGTGACTGCAGCGGCGGAGAGAGGTTGATGCGGCGTCGGTTGCTGATGTGGCGGTTGCGGAGTGCGCGGGCGGAGGCGGGCGGAGTCGGCGAGCACGACTGCTGCTCCATCAGATTCATCTCCTCGTTCTGTTGACCACCCTGCTGGAACCATTTGCCCGTTTTCGCCATGATCTGCTGGCGTTTCTGGCACAACGAGCACGCCCAGATTGGCTGAAACAAAGAGATTGGTCGGGTGGAAGCACAAATTAGGCACTAAGCGCGCATTTGGAATAATGAATTCTGGGATTTGGGGGGGGGGCGCACGGAAAAGGCTGAAAGCAGACGTTTTTCGATTATCGCGGGGACTTTGCGTTGTTGGGGATCAGAAAACGAGCGCGCTGAACATGCTGGAATTGTCGGCTCAACGCGGTACTTTCTACGCCGCTGTGCCACGTTGCCAGGTAACACAGAGGGGAGAGGAGCGCAAACAACGTCAGAAAAAAGTCGAAAAAATGTCGAAAATAGCCTTAAAGAGAAGTCAAAGACCGCTTTTTCTCGTTTCCGCTGCGAAGGATCAGAAGATGGAGGTCAACATATCAATCGTAGGCCTTTTGGAATAGGGCTTTTGTTTAGTATTTAACGTTTGTCACGTCGTGGTTGAAATGTGGACGAAAAACCGAAAAATCCATAACCATGAATTTTAAATTTGGCGATTTCAGTAACGCAGCGGTCAGCTCTTGCATGTAGCACTAGCTAGATTCGTTTTATAAGCTTTTTGGTATACTATCCTGACAGTTCAGGCAAATCGTGGCGAGAGCCCCAGCGCTACAGTACGCGCAAAGAGACAAAACAAAGTCGTGGTAGCTTTAAATTTTTGTCACCCAACAATTCATAATCTAATAGACGCTGTAGCGTCATTGAGGCTCCCGCCGCGAATAGCCTGAACTTTCAATAAATCGAAATATCTCGTCAATGCGACGCCCAAAAATGATTTTTTTTGTTTTTATTACAAAATCATGCTTTTCAGTGATTACAGTAACAAGCTAGATACATTATGAAAACGTTAAAAGTCCGCTAAATTCGATTTGGGAATACGCTATCGTACATGGCTTCAGCGATGAGAAAATCGCCCAATTTCGAGCTCATTCTCCAGCCCAGAACAGCGGATAGCATTCCACACACACGCGATCACACGCATCCGCACGAATCCACCCTTCGCGACTCGCCAACGACGCGCGTGTTTACAATCAAAAAACAGCTTTGTACTGAAAATATTTTCGACTCCCCACTAACCCCAAGGGGACCGCGCCGTGACTCCAAAACGCTCTGAAAGAAACGAAGAAAACAAACCTTAGTCTTGCCCTGAACCTTGCCTCCGCATCGAGCGCACGACCTGAGCTGACAGTAGAAGCACTTGTGGCCGATGCCGTCGGCGAATTTCGTCTTTTGACAGATTTGGCAGATTGCGTCGTCTTGTGTGCCGACCAGCCGCGCCGCGGTCTCCTTGCGCTCGTTGATTTGCCGTTCGAGGTCGTCCAGATCCTTTTCCGCCTTTCTGAAATTACGACGATGATTTCGTGGTATTCGGGGTGATGTTATGAGCGGGAATTGATGAACTTTTGATGAGAAATGCGGCGTTGTGGGTTATTTTAGGCGATGAGTAGTTTTTTGGCGCACAACATCCGCTGCATTGCGTGTTTCATGCGGGAAAATGAAGAAAAAACGTGAAAATACAGCTAAATTGACCAGCACAGTTCGTGCGCTGAGCCTAAAATAGCGGAAACACCGAGAGGGTCAACGCACACATCATTTGAATAGCCAGAAATTGAAAATTGAAAGACATAGTGGTCCCAGCACGATTAGCGTTGATTTTCGTTTCGACCA
>MQUG01003777.1:0-18034 GCA_007213375.1 Steinernema feltiae | reverse complement strand
GCTCGCCATGTGGTAAAGACAGAAGGAAGCAAAGACACGACCGTCTCTGAAGGTTGCATTTATTTATGACCAAATTAAACGCAAAATCAGATCGGAGCTTCGGAAATAGCGAGTTTTGCGGATGCTTTCCATCATCTGCATCGCAGCGGATTTCTGAGTTGCTTTCGTCTTCGAACACCATTTCATTGCGGCAGTTGAACTGCAGTTTCGTTTAGTTTCGGATTAGTAGTTTCGCCTTGATGTGGCTCAACGCTGTATTTGGCCATCTGCAACACAACTATAGGCTGACTTTTTTAAACACAAATTAAGCCGGTTTTATGTAGCCGGAAACCGGTCAAAAAAGTAAAGCAGAAGTGAAAAAACTTGCCGTTGTCGCTCCAGGATGATATCGCACAAATCTATTGGAGTTGCGCACCAACAAGCTGCTCCCAGAAGCTGAAGTTCATCGTGAGTGTGTGCAATTTGCTAATCTGATGGACCATCGATAAAGTGGAACGACTCAATCGATAGCGATCAAGCCACAGCTTCTGAACCTGTTCGCTTCACGTCGGGCTCGTGGAAATTTCGCATCTGTTCTCTGAAGACAAAATTATGAAGCAGAAGCTTTAAGCGAAACTCACTTTGTCTGCTTTGTATACACGCAGTACACAATTCTATGCGATAACGGTCCCGGCCAGCACGCTTAGCCGCTTCGTCTTTTGCAACAAGCTGCGGCAATAAGCTTTCTACCCTGAGCGCGGATTGAAGTGCTTGTTTCGCGCGTATCCTGAGTCGATGACGCGCAGGATATTTCCCAGCGTCATCGGCAAAACTAGCAGGTCGTTCAGATCGTTTTGCGACCGCAGATCAGTAACAATTGATTTTAAAATTGCCTGAAAGCGAATCAACCAAAATAGTTTCGAATTAAACAGTAAAACTCACCTTCCCATAGACGAACACCAGAAAATAGCCGGATCGGTTCTTGCTGGCCCTTGAGTTGAGTTGGTCTTTGCATTGGGCGAGTTGGGAAAATTTCTGTGCTGAAATTAAATGAAATCTTAAAATAAAAAGTTATCATATCATAAAGTTACCGTAGCACTAAGCCTTATGCGAAGGTTGCCAATGTCGTCACGGATCTCTTCAAGATTCCTGAGCTTACGGGCTTCCGGAAGTAAATCTTGCCGTTTCAATTCTCTAAATGGACAATGTAATACAACGACAAAAGTAATCCCTCACCGCACGAAGTGTATCTTTGTTCTGTCCTCGGTCAACGCGAGTTGGCCATTGAAAAAAATCGCGTCATTGAGTTCCTACCTGCCGCAAGAGTAAGAGCAGAGTGAGTCTACAGTCAGACGCGACATTATTAAACTCACAATTTTTTATTGAAAAAGACATTTTCGTGCAACAATCTGTGCAAGAAACTGTTTTGTTGGAATTTCTCTCAATTGCGACCTTCTCGTCGCTGTCTACCGCACAGTACAACTTCAAAATGAATTAAACTTACATTGTACTGGAGGTGAATATCGATGTAAGGACATTTGGTTGATTTGAAGCCGCAACGCAACAATTGTGATCATTTCATTGCTGCAGTTGAATTGTTCCGCGACCATTAGTAGTTTCGTTTGATGTGGTGGCTCAACGCTGTATTTGGACATCTGCAACACAACTATAGGTGACTTTTTTAAATACGGATTAAGCCGGTTTTATTAAGCCGGAAAGTAAAGAAACTTGCTGTATCCGCAATCGATTTCAGGGTATTTCCCAGCGTCACCGATGTTTCAGCGATATTTGTCGCAATTTCCGCTACAAATCGGCTCCAAAGGTGCACCGCTGAAAAGCGGCAAGACGAACAGATCGATGCTCTGAAAGCAAATCAACAAAAATAGTTTTTAATTAAACGATAAAAATCACCTTCCCATAGACAAACACCAGAAAATCGCCTTTGCTGAGTTGAGTTGGTCTTTGGGCGCGTTCGGAAAACTTCTCTATCAGAAATTACACAAAAACTCTTTTTGCTCACTCACCTGCAAATCGTCCTCGTTTCTCAAGTGATCTTTACAAATCGCTGTTTGCGCTCCAAGCGAAAATCCAATCAATTGAACATCTCGCTCGTGTGATTTGAAGTAGAGGTTCAGCAAGTGCTCAGCAACTCGAGAACAATGAGTATTCGGCGACCCTGAACCGAGAACATTGATAAGTAAATTTTGTAAGTTAATTCAAGATAACACAGTAATTGAATGCAAAATAGCTCAAAGAGCTCACCTGTAATTGCAGACGACTCGCAGCGTCAATCGACAGACACCATTCACGTTCAACTACCTGAAAAATCATAATCGTGATACAAAAGCACAAAACAAATCATCACAAGAAGTAACAATTGCAGGATTCGCGCCGAAACAACGATCAACCGGAGGAAAAGTAACTGAACGCAAAGTGCTCGCGTCAATCGATATTTTATCGGGTTTGAGTCGGCGCGCTGTCCTCGTCGTTCGAAAAAGATCAGACGGCAGAGCAGCCGCACTTTGAAAACATGTTGGTTTGTCGCTCTGTCTGCCGCTGAGTCACTCGGCCACCAAATCATAGAATTTACTTTCTTACCTGTTTCGTGAACTGTGGGACGTTCCAAGGTAATTCGGGGTCGGGGAAGAAGCAGACACAAAAAGCAAATCCGAATTATCGATGATTGCGCCAGGAGACGAACGAATTAAAAACTATTTGGAACCTCAACAGGTCCCTTAACTCAGTAAGGAACAGTTTTATGAGCTCTACGTACTCGTAGAGCTCATAGCGAAAGGGATGCTCAAGCATAACAAAAATTGGCTTCATGATCCATAGACTGCATCACAGAAAACTTCACGGAAACACGTCCGGCCGTCAGTCTCTATAGTGGACGGTCGCCAATATGATATTGACGAAATCGTCTTTGCTACGTGTCTTTTTAGCGTCCACAAGATAACGGTTGTTTTACGATCGACTTTGATAAAATTTTTCTTGTTTAAATGCTATGAATCTGGTTTTCGTTTAATTGTCGGCTTTCATTTGGGAAACAGATTTGGAATTTTTGCGGTATCAAATTGTGCGCTTCGTGTAACTCTGAGCAGCCAAAAAATTCAGAATATGGTTAGGATCGTCGGTAATAGTTATTTTGAAATAGTTAACCAGCTAAAGATTTGTGTAGCTATTAACAAATTAACAGAATATAAAAAATTTGCTTATTCTCTGAGATATGAGATATGAGAATTTTTTTTTGGACCTGGGCCCACAAAGCAAACACTTTATCCTGTTTAGACTCCATCGGGATAACGGTTAATACACAACACTTAATTTATAATGACGCTTTCGGATACATATATGGACATTCCTTGCTCATCAGTCACGTTAAAAGTAAGCAATGCTAATATACCATAATAATTACTATTTCTTTTATTATTTAGATTAGTTATAATCCTATTTTTGGCGTGCTTCGCTCGAAAGGTCGCTTCCTTTGCTACTTTACTCATATATTCATTTGTTTTAATCGTTTCGGCGCACATGTGAACTTTTAAATTGAATGTGAAGAGCTGTAAGAATTACTTGTTTGGATTTAAGCCTTAAGAAAACCAAACATTTTATCCAATCCAATTTGGACCCATTCGTGATAGCGACAACAACACACTTTTATATTATTTTTGATGATCATTGGCCGTGCAGTCGCTTTTTTTGCTACTTTACTCAAAAATTCAATCCTTTTGTTAATTGTTTTGTAGTTGTTTTCGTGTACGTTCCGGGATAAGGTAAAGATCATAACAGCTTATGGCGCATTTGTTAACAATAAAGTTTTTTGTGAGCATAAAAGAAACTCTGTTCTTACATAAAGTTAAGACTTATGCGGTCTAGCGGTGCACGTTACTATTAGCCCGAACGTAGCGTAGTTTTTTTTACATAACGTAGCGACCTACAGGCCAATAAAAGGCCAACTTGGAAGACGAACGAACAAAGGATTTTGAAAGACTTTTGGTCAGAATGTCAGGCATTCCGGCATTATCTTGGTTTATGTTCTAGAACAGATTGTCAGCACTGCGATAACATTCCAATTATTTTTGGAATTCTTGAACTTGAACACTTGAACAACAAATAAAAACACTTTGTTCGTTTTTAGTTTCAACTTTACAACATTGCACGCAGTCAGCATTCGAGTGCAAATCAAAATTTAAAAAAACAAAACCAGTTTAACTAACATGAACATGTTTTCAATAATACACAAATATTTTTGGAGGTTTTCTTATAGAACTGCGCTGATAGCTAAGCTGAATTAATAAAAACTAAAATATTTTTTGCAGTCAATATTTCACGATGTTGTTAGCCTATCTGCAGAAGAGATTGTCAACTATGGGTTGATTTTTCAATATTTTTGTATAGTGTTTAAGCGAACTGACACGTTATTTACTGCAAGCTATCGAAATGGACAATTTGCGTTGATTCAAACGTTTGAAGCTCTATTTTATGTTCTTTTAATTAGCATTGCCATTGCACTGTTTGTTCGCGTCATTCGCGTCAGTTTCGAATCCTTCAGATCAAAGAGTTGAACGTTCTGTTTGGTTCATCTTTTGCTACCGTTTTGAAAGAGCGTTATAATTTACGTTATAATTTTCGCGAATTGATAAAGCTTCTCGATCTCAGCGGATCGCTTGATTTCAACAGGTAAACTAGTTTTTTGCGTCCATGGTACACCGATAACATAACTACTGCAAGCTATCGAAATGGACAATTTGCGTTGATTCAAACGTTTGAAGCTCTTTTTTATGTTCTTTTAATTAGCCTTGCCATTGCACTGCTAAATTTACTGCTTGTTCGCGTTATTTAACAGTTTCGAATCCTTCAGATCAAAGAGTTGAACGTTCCGTTCGGTTTTTGTTTTGCTACCGTTATGGAGGAGACATTTTCTTTACATACTAGGCCAATTTCTGCGAATTGATTAAGCTTCTCGAGCTCAGCGAGATTCAACTTGATTATTTATCAACAGAAGTAAACTAGTTTTTGGCATCCATGGTACGCTGATGACATAATTTCTATTTATCACCGGCTAACATAACCACCGTTGTTCTTCTGACAACTTGCAAGCGGTTTCTGCATCATGTAAGGCTTTTGAGCTTATTTTTGCAGAAAAGACATTTTACTGTTTTAGCACCGAAATTTTTTGTAGGATTAACCAGAATTCATCTGACTAAAATGCCTATAGTTTCGAAATAGCACAACAACCATCGATCCATATTGTCGTTGTTTAAGGTTTCATCAAGTGCCAGACTTGATGCTAGACAGGAATCGAGTCTACGGATGACTACGTACGGATACGATACTCACAAAAACGCAAAAAGAGTTGCGATGCGTAGATTAGGTTACACTCAAAAAGCTAATTTTGCGAATTCTTGAAACATTTGACATTTTTTGCAATTCGGTGTGATATTTTGGGCGCTCTCGTATTTTTATCCCGTAGGCACAGGTTGTCTCCAAAAATAACAGTTTCATAGCTGTTTTCATTTTATCGTATCTCCGACACTGTCGCCATTTTTAAACCGAGATTTGACGTGTTTTGACATTGTTTGTTAACTTTAAAGTTTTTGGATACAACAGAATGCAAAATTATCATTTTTGCTGACATCCTCTCAGCCTGACAGCTCGGTTAGTCCAACGTTTTTGTGTCACGTTCTCTCGTTAAATGAACATTTGAGGTTGATGGCAGATCGTTTAACCACCCTTCTTTACATTTTTGTGGGTTTTTGTTGTACACTGATTGCAACAAGTTGGTGCTGTACCTACTGCGATGCATGCACAGTTTTCATGACTTTGTATAAAAGTGAAAAAAACATTTTTTTGAATGTTTTGAGATTATATTTAGTTCTACGGTAGTCTAAATTCAATTACTATTAACTTCAAATTTAAAGTTTTTGAAGGTCCAAGGTGATAAATTTTCTTTTTCATATTTTTCAATTTTGTTGTGTTAATTGTTGTGTTGTTAATAAATAGCACCAAATTTCACTTTCCTCGAGATTTCACTCAATTGTTGCATTAAAAGTGAGGAATACTAAAATACCAAACTTCTAGAGATCACAATTTTCAGGTTTGATTGTACTAAATGTTGATGTTTGTTTGCATCACTTGAATTTTTGACCGGAGCAGTCCAGTTTTAACGCCTTTAACTGGCACGCTTTTATTACGAGGTAATAAAGTGGACCATTATTGGTCGAGTTAAACCATTGAAGCTTGTTTTGTAAGTCAATTAACAGCACCATCAAGTGAGCAAAATTAGTTTTCACTCGGTTACGGTCAAGTATAACCTCATAAACCAACGTTTTACTTGCAAGGATTTCGAGTTCAGGATAATCAGTTGTGATCCAACGCCATTGATCAGTTCTTGAAGGTTGCAGGCAAAAGGCTGGCGGATTTTCAGACCACGTTACTACTTGCGTTCCCTTAAAATGTAGTCACTTCAATTTAAAGCAAAAAAGGTCTTGAAAGACAAGAACGTACGAGTCAACAATCCTTCTTTCGCAATCGCGCAACGCAACGCACAAAAAGTTCACGGAACTTCTCCGTAACCGCTCTGACAAAATATATTTTGACAAAAATTATTTTTTTGTGTCTGCATCGAGAAACGCGCGTTTGTCAGCTTCCATTAGTCAGATTGATAGATTGTAGCAATGCTGTAATCTTTGGGAAGCTGGCTTTGTGAATTGGTTTTTTGAATTCTTCACATCACTGTAACTTTCAGCTTAACGTAGAATTTTTTTAGTATTATATGCCAGTAGCCAAACAAAAGCATTCCTTTGGCAAACCCTTGTGTAACTGTTTGTGAACAATTTACAATTCTTCAATTCGACAATCCTCATATTCACAATCGAATGTTGTTTAACAGCTTTAGCCACTTCTTTACAAGCTCTATTGATGGACTCTGGTTTCATGTTAAGCAGTGCAGTTCATTTGCCTTTTAAACTCACTAAATTTTTTTTGAGCCGTTCAGCTCTTTATTTCATTTGAAAAGTAAATTGTCAAATAGTTTAAAATACAGCTAATGTGGTGTTTTTCATAGTATTTCAGTTATCACATTTTTTCACACAAGGTTTTGCTTTAATTTTTTTAATTTAGCGATTCGCAAATTACTTTTCAACATTTTTGTTGGGCTCCTTGAAGTGTTAGCGAAAATTTTGGTCATAGAAATGCTGTAAAGAAACAGTGATGTTCTCTGGGAATCTGGCTTTCTGGAATGGTTTTTTAAATTGATTTGATATCACTGTAACTTTCAGCTTAACGTAGAATTTTTCAGTTCAAACAGTCGCAATAGCTACGAGAATCAAGACATCGATTTAAAGTAGTTTTTTGTAGCCAACTAGTTTGTTTGTTGTTTTGAAAGTTTTGATAGTTCTACCTTGAAGCCAACTGTTGAGTAGTGACAATCGAATGTCATACGTGGTGCTGGGTCCCGACACGATCGCCCTGAGTTGATGCTCAATGGCAAGGCAGCAATTCGACGTGTACTTCGTAATATGTGAATTGTTATTGTTCATCTGCTTCATCAGCATTCCCCAATTTGATAAAAAAATAGTTAACAACGTAGTAGTTTTGTGCTGAACGTTTCAGATTAAACTTTTTTGACTTTTTTGACTATTTATTTTCATTTTTCATTAAAGCTGGCTGATCACACTTGTTCTCTGCGAAGACTGCTGCCAACAACCGCTTCCATCTCGTGTCATCTCGGATTCACGTAATACAATTCTTCTTATTTGTTTTTTTTTTGCAAGTTGTACTGTCAGACTTTGCCAGATGGGAAACAAACAGTACAAACAGAATAGTTTGAATTCATCGCGTTTGAATTCATTCATTTTGGACAAATTTTTGTACACAGCCCTTGAATTGACTCGTGTTTTTAATTTTACTTCAGAGTTTGTGTTATTAGCCGCATGGTTGCATGTTTATACAAAAGTAACAACTGTTTTATACACACAGTCTTGAAAACTGACTTAATTACACGATAAGCGCAGTATTTTTTTGTTTAGTACAGAATATTACCATATTATTAAGTTTTAATTTTTCACAAGTTCTATCAGCGTTACTTATAACTTGACTAGGACCTACGATGGAAGAACGGAAGGAAGGGAAGAACGAAAGTAAAGAATTCAACAAAATTTTGAATCTGAAGTAGGTCGTTGGACAGTTGACGGACAATCAATGTTTTGAGTTTTAGGCCACGACTATAAAAACCGCTTCTTTATATGCCTAATCAGCTTTCCTTGTGACAATTATTTCAAATTTCAAATTAATTATGTACAAACTTTAAATAAATTTTTGTTAATATTTTAATAACTTTTTAAATTATTCTTAAAATTTTAATATTTTTTTTTCTTAAAATTTTAATAAATTTGTATATTTTTGTTAAACTAGTGTAATTACTAAGATATTCGACCATATTTAAGTTAGCTAGGATAAAACTAGCTCCTCTTGTTAAATATGAATTTTCATATTCACTCTTTAATCCTCTAAACCCCCAAATCGTGAGAGCTTACGCTTTTCTGACTCCGCCACTGTCCGCTGCTCTGTGCGACAAGACTTCTGTTTGCTTAATCGCGCATCTTACGTGTATCCGTCACCTGATGACACGTTGTTGCTTATACAACTTAAAAGAAACGCTGTCAGTTCGAATCAAAAATTAGATTTTTTATCAATTTATTTACGTTTCCATTTATTTTTTCTTTCAAATTCCATTCAAATTGATGTTTGACAGGTCTTGTCGTTTTTAAAACCTAATTTAAGTGGGCTTTTTTGAGAACACTCTTTACTTTCATAACGTTGCGTTTTGCTCATTCTTTATTCAAAACTAAATGCGTTTTGACTTTGCTTTTAGATATTGCGTTCAGTTTCAAAGATTTAATTAACGGTTGATGCGACCGTAAATTAAAAATAGATAAGTAGCAATTTTGTTAAGATCGTTGCCGTCAAAATTGTCGATTTTTTGTTTGTCACGTTTATCGTCAATCAACTATGAATTTTGTCATTTTTGAGGTAGCTGATAAGCTGTTTTTGTAAATTTTTTGAATTTATTGAATAGTTTCCAAGAAATCTTTTAATGTACAAACCAAATTGGTATTCCTGTCTGGATGCAGTCAGCCGGACTTGTAGGCATTAAGATTTTTGTCCATTTGTTTGACTTCTATTCAAATGCTCCAAGCCGCGCAAATGAATTTTTCTTTAAATTTAAAACAAAAATTGAAGAAAGTTTTCAGATAATGGCACAGAATCTATGAAACCTTCCCTTCTTGATGATAGCCGGCTTACACTGCATCTTTGTATAGCACTCACGCTGCAGTCAGAATCACAATTTTTTGCTCGCGAATACGAACTGCTCGCGCTCAACACTTGCAAGCGGACAGCGACAATTAAAAAAAAATGATTTTGGATGCATTACACGTAAAGGAAGATCCAGGACCCAATTTTGGCAGCCTGGCTCATGGTTTACACTCTCTAAAACGTTATTTTTGTCCACCGATACGGCAATTTTTTGAGGGTCACTGATGTTACCCGTTCAATAAAATGTAATAAATAGAAAGAAACTAGCAAGCACAGTTCTTTCCAAGACTGGCTTTTGTTTATGGTTTATGTTGTTTATGTTTCGGCATATCTCGTTTTTGAGCACAGCAATTGCTGTATCATTTACTACAGCTGAGCGAAAAGACTTGTTTGTCGTAGACCATGATAGCGCAGACCAAGTAGTTTACTTCGGTCTATTGCTAGATTATAGATTTGCGTTTTACGTCACTGAGGGAAAGAAAATACGACCGTATTTGAGCGGTGGCATCAGTTTTTAGCTTTATTTTTGGGCTACCACAGTCAAAACATGATAAGAACTTTTTAAAAAGAATTTTTGCTTGAAGAACTTTTGAAGAAAATAGAATTTTTGCTTCACATGCCCTCTTTAATATCTGCGAAGACAACAGCGCTGTCGGCTGAGAAATCGGATCTTAAAGACTTTTTTGCCTTTAGTTTGACAAAGCAGTTCTTTGCTTTGAAAAGTACTTTTCAGCGCAATCGTGCGTGAAATTTCATTCTTCGCTCATCGGCTCTTTCACTGGATCACAGTCAAAATACAATTATTATAATTTTGCATACTGAATGACCTGCAGTACTATCGGCGGTTTTCAACGGAGAATAAACATTTCGTGAGCGGGAGACTGAGTTGTAAATGAATTGAACTAATTTTTTTTGCACGGATGTTGTCACAATTATAATCCTATTTTATCCAGCAAACAAAGTGTAAAGTTTTTTATTTTTAGCAAATGTTCTCACTCAGCGACTTTGGGTGAGTTTTGATGTTTGTAGCTGCCGTTTCCAACCAGGATGCGTATGGAGTGATTATCCTCAACTATTTTGTCTGATCCACGTATCGTCATTTCATTCCATATGACACCCGATCATTCACGCAACATTTATCGACTTTACCAGTTAAACTCAAAGAGTTGATCACTTTGTTTCAATCAATTCGTATAATAAAATCATAATTTTTGCGATCCAAACGCCCACACTTACTAAATGAACTCTTACAGTTATCCTAATAATAATTTCATAACCAAAACGTAGTGAGGAATGTTTCATTCAATAACAAGAGCGGCTTGAATTTTTGTAGGCTGACAATCGTCGGGTGGTGTTAACAATATTCAATGTTTTTGGTTTTCTGCTTGTGACACATCTCTATTGTCATGAGATTGTCCCGATTCTCTAAAGGAACACAATGGCCGTCCGTAGTTGCAAGTGAGTTTATCTTTCACAGCTCATTTTTGCCATCGGATCTAATAGAACATTCAATGTTCCAGATTTTCTGTTTTTTGGAGTTTATGACGATGATTTCGTGGCTAAAATTTTGTTAGGCAAATTATTTCAATAACTAGAACGATTTTCTGTCACATCCGTATTGTCACGCGTTTTCCCCGATTATCCGATGTTACAGTCTGACGCTGAAGTCCGTCGTTACAAGTTCAGTGCATTTTTTTTGTTTGTTTTGCGTATCGTTTAAATTGGCCACGCTGCGCTCGCGCAAAATTCACTAGGCAAAACCTGCGGTAGTAGGCCTAAGCCTGCACTTAGTACGACGTGAAAAAATCAAGAATCGGGAGCCCAATCGTCCGGTCGCCCAAACGGCGTCGCCCTATCGGCGGCGCCCAATCGTCCTGGTCCGTGACGATTGGCGCCTGGACGATTGGGCGCCTGACCATATGTACTTGTCTGCATTTTAGTACATAGTAATTTGAGGTATGCACCCGATACTTAGCTCTCTGCGCCCTACAAAAACTCGCAAGTCAAAAAACTAAAAGCCTGAGGCAGTCAGCCTAAGCTAAGTTTAGCGCGCTTTTTGTTTTGTTTTGGGCTCGCTGCGCCCAAAATTCACTAGGCAAACTCTGCGGTAGCTCCTAGGCCTAAGCTTGCACTTAGTACGAAGCCAAAAATTCAATAATCGGGCGCCCAATCGTCCGGCGGCCAAACGTCCTGTTTCGAATTTTAAATGGTTTTTCAAGGTCAACGTGGAATACAATCATCTTGGGTGGCCCAGAAAGCAAAGTTCAGCTTAATCTGGGAACTATTTTAGAAAGGAACACACTTATTCGTGCGAAAACCATGGGTCAATTTCGCCTGGGTTTCAAAACAACCCAAAAATTGCCCAGTTGAATCAAACGATTTAAAGTCGTTGCGCTAAAGACTTTCGCGTTAAAGTCGTGTCACGGTATTTCTGTATATCCATTTCTCTAATTCTGTAATACAAATATCTTTGATGACTGATGGGCGCATGGGTGACATAAGAAACTTTAAAATTAATTTTCTCCAATCAACCTTCAAATTGAAAAGTCAACTTTTAAATGCGTAGAAGAAGATAACCATTGTATAGAAGCTTCACATGGTCTGGAAATGCACAGAATGACATTTACGCAATTGTTCAACAGCTTTGCAAAATCTGGTTATTCGACGCTTAGAATTAAGTGGAATATTTTTGGAACCGTTGTTAACACCAGAAGGAAACAAAACGATGTTTTTTGGAGCTCAGAGATCTTCGCTTAATACAAAACAGAACGTTCAATTTTGAGCTGCTTTTTTGATTACTACAAAAACGGTTAAACAGTTTTTTTGTTCTATCAAACTTGATTCTTTGAATTTTTATTTGTTTGGGCATTAAAATTGAAAAAAACTATTTTAATTCCCAGAGAAAACTATTTTTGTTGTGCTAACAAGCTGTAAACAAGCGCTAATGGAGCGCTGAACTCATACCGGCTACTTCACAAAATGCATGTGTAGCAAAAAGTTGTTTTTAGCGTTTTTCGTAAAAGTTTTCGTTTTTCTTTCTTCAAATCCGGTTTTTTTTTGTAGAATCACTGCAGTACTTTACGGTGCGATAGTCAACAACACATTATTTTGCCGTTAATGTTGTATGTGTTGTATGTGTCGATGTTGATCCAGGTCCATTCTTGATTAATGTGAGTGTTAAACAACGTTTTAAATTTTTGGTGGCTTTTATTGCGTGACACGACTTTACCGCGAACGACTTTAGGGCAAACGACTTTAGCGCTAATGTCATGTCGTCCTTTTATTGATGTCCACTATCAAAATGGATCACTAGACGCTTTTGCAAAAATAAACGCCGCAAAATCCGCAGAATTAAAAATGATTTTTTTTAATTTAAAGCGGTTATTGCTGGCGTGCGGGCCGTGCACAAAATTAACTCTGATCAGACAAACGTGCTACAGTACAACGCATATCCAACCGCAATCGAATTGTGCAAGACCAGTGATCTTCTAGGAAATGTCGCTTCGTAGAGGAAGTTTTATAGCTGAAGACTGAGTTGTGCTACAAAAATTCTGATTTCATCAGCGAGGGCCGAATTAGTAGGGGTAGACAAAATTTCAGAAAAATCTGAGACTATTTTGGAGCGATGTCACTTATTTGATCGCATTTCCCAAAGTGCATGTGTACGGAGAGTGTACAACTTAGCGTGGGTGGTGAAAACTAGGTTTGCATTGCGAAATACAGTTTTATTCGTAAAGTAATGAATATTGCAACTGAAAACAAATTCTATGAAGTAAACCGGAGAGCAAAGCCTAGAGGAAAAGGCGTCTGAGAAGAAAAGGACAAAAAAAGACTTACACTGACGTTTGCGGAACTAGATTTTAGAAACGAGCATGAGATTACGTTCTTCATCACTAGCCTCGGCCAGGATGTCATCAGGATAACTCATGATTGCTTGCCCTTGAAAGGCTATCCACAAATAGAACTCTTTTGAGTTTGGATCAATGAGAAGATCGTAAGCGCATCTCTTGAGAAATGAATAATGAGCTCCTTGCGTTATCCGCAAACTTTTGATGTATCTGTTTTCTTCTGTATTGCTTATCACATCGTGATTCCCTACAACGAGGAACTTCCGCATTTGCTTTCTGTTCGCGCAGCAAATGTTGTCGTAGAGATAGCTGGGTACGTAGAACATTAGAAACAACGTCACTTCGTTGTCTTCGAGGTTTTCTTCGACGTTCCGCATTTCGGTTGGTTCGCAAACCTCCACATCGACCGCCTCCAGGAACGCTTTCTCGAAAGGCGTCGACTTCGGCTCTTGCGAAGTCAGTTCAGAAACTTTAAAATGTTCGCGAAGGTGAAGGACGAGTGAGAGATGGTAAAGACAGCGAATGAGATCGGTGGGTTCTTCGGTGAAGCACGCAAAGCATCCGATGCCGACCAGACGCATCCGCTTGATTGTTCGGCCGTCCAGCAGTTTCGTGATGTTGCCAACGACCGAATCGAAGAACCCGTTTTTGGCAAATTGTTCTTGGATTTTCCGAATGTTTTCATGGATGTGGAAAAGCTCAGTCATCTGCACGAGGCGTTCTGGGTGCTTTGAAGGTTCTGAATAATAGGGTTAGAGCAGAAGAGTTGAACAAAAGCGCGAACCTTCGTAGACTGGCAGAAGACAGTGCACGTACTTCTTCTCCTGTTTGCTCATCGATGGGACGCTCTCCTGCTCCTTGAAGTCTCTCACACGCACCCAATGAGGAAATCCTTCATATCTTGCGCGAAATAGGCTGCTGTTGCGGCTGTTGTCCTGGAACACTCCCAGCGCGTAAAGTTCCGTGTTTTCAGAAAAACTGCATTTGCTGTCTAGAAGAATAAGTTGCGTTGTGCCAAGTTCTTTCCATCGATGCAGCAGCAGGTCATTCGCCAGGACATCGTGCCCATCGTCCACGTAGAAGAGGTCCACTTCGCCTTCCATCGGCGCTTCCTGCGTCAAGTCGTGCACCGATTGCCAGTTGATGCCGTGTTTCTCCAGAAACTCCAACTCTTCGTCGTCTTCTTCCGTCGCTTGAAATACGCATTTTCTGGGATTCAGCCGCTTGCGCAACTCGATCAGGATGAACAGATTTTGTTTTCTGTAGTCCTCGGTCCTCGCGCACACCGATCGAGGAATCGTGTAGACGCTTCTCAGTTCAGCCACTTGGCGGCCGTCGAGTTCGCCGAGCAGCAGATCGGCAATGGTCTTCAACTCGTCGTCGTCTTCGTTCTCGCTCTCAAAGCAGGCAACGATGTTCTGCCGCCTCAATAGAGTAAGCATTCGCTGCGTGCTTCGTTTTTCACCAGGCATTTCAAGATGTGAAATGGTTGTTGTGGTTAAAAGGCTTTCAAAAGCGTGTTTATACCGTTTCGCATTGAAAGTTGACATCGCTGTGCGCAGGACATTTCTTGATGCGATGCATCGGTTTGGCTCAGAAACTTAAGAAACGCCCACGTCACTCACCCATGCGCGCTTGTGCCGTGCCGCCTTTGATCCGAAGCCTCTGCGTCCTGTTCGCACCTTTAGATGCACACCTCGCAGCGATCGATCGTTTATCGCGCACGAACATCAACTGAGAACCAAACAGGAAAGCATCCTTCGGATTCGACTTCGATCGAGTGACTTGTGCGACGTGTTTGTCGATCGTCATAACGCGATGTTCTTCGAGTATTTGCTGCGCGATCCTCGGAGTTTCTTCGATTCCTGCCGAATCCGCATCCATCAATTATGCAGTGAAGAATGAAATGGAATGAATTCTCTTTTGACTTCTAGGCTCCGGGAAGCGTCTCCGCGACCGCCTTCGTCTTGTTAAGCAAATTTTTGACGACGGTCTTCAAGAATGTTAGTTCTAGCTTTAGATTTTTCGCTGATGGCCACTTTGCATGAGTGCATTTGCCCTGGCCTTGTTTAACTGGTCTCTGAGAGCAAACATCGTACGATTTCAACTAGCCAATGAGCCCAATCAATCAAATTCAATTTTTGTAGAAGTCACCACGTTTCTTCTGGCTGAGCAGCTTTTCAGCGATTTTTGCATCTGTTTAAGGGGCATTGCGAACCATTTTTGATCCAGGCGTCGCACATTCTTCCTTAAATTTTCATTTGAGACAAGAATTCAAATAATTTAATTTACTTTCAACAGCTGCCATCTTACGAGAACTTTGTGAACGGGGTTTTAAACGGAAACGTTGATGTTTGTACGTGAAATCACTGCCTTTGACAAAGCAATTTTGATTTTTTGATCTTAGCTGCAATCGATCAGATTACATTTTTGGAGACATTTAACAAATCATTGAAATCACTTCCAAAATACAATCTTTAAAAGTTCTATTTGGTTTTGTGTTTCGCCACCGTTATCTAGGAGCCTTTTTACTATTGCCATACTATGCTAATTTATGCTATTTTCATTTGATTACGCTTCTCGATCTGAGCGGACTTCCGCTTCATTATTTATCACCAAAAGTAAACTAGTTTTTTGCATCCACGGTTACTAGCACGCTGAAAACATAATTACCGTAATCTCTATTTATTACCTTTTTCGATATGACGACAAATAATAGATAAAGCAATTTTCCATAATTTCCGTTGTTCTTCTGACAATTATCAAGCAGTTTCTGCATCATGTAACGCTTTTGAGCTTATTTTTGAAGATAGCTTTCTAAGTTTTAGTTGAATTCATCAGCATTTATCGAACTCAAATCCATATTGTCGTTGTATATGGCCTTTCGTTCGCGGTAGTGTCGTTCGCGGTAAGGACGTTCTTAAGACGTCGCGGTAATGACTTTCGCGGTAATGTCGGGTCACCATACGGATACGATACTGACTAAATCGCAAAATTGCTGACATCCACTCAACCTCTTTGCTGATGACAGCTCGGTTAGTCGCGCTTTTGAGTTACGTTCTCAAATGCACATCTTCCTTTGAGAGTCAGATAATTTAACCAACTTTCTTTACATTTTTGGGAATTTGTTGAATTTCGATTGCTTCAGGTTGGTGCTGTACCCGTATCGACGCAACCTCAACGCATGCACATGATATGATAATCGGTTTGTCACTTTTTCACCCGACTTTGTCAAAACAAACGATTTTAAAAAATAATTTTGAATGTTTCGAGATCTCCGCGGTTGTCTAAATCCAAAAAAATCTAAATTCAGATCAAATTTTTTAGATTGTTTTTACTTTTTAGTTGTGTATGGCAAATGTGGCACCAAATTATTCTTTCGAAAGAATTCACTCAAATGCTGCTTTAAAAATGAGGAATGCTCAAAAATACCAAAGTTCTAAGCATTTTTCACATTAAGTAAATATTGATAATGTTGATGTTTGCATCATTTGAATTTTTGAACATAAATCTTCACGCCTCAAACTGGTAGGCTCTTATTACAAGGTTGCCATTATTGGTCCAGTTAAACCATTGGAGGTTTTTTTTGTACGTTAATCAACAACACCCTCATGTGAACTCGTTCGATTCTCTGTAATCGGTTACGCTTAAATACCACCTCATAACTCAACGTGTTTTACTTGGAAGGATTTCGAATTCAGAATAATCGATGTGATGCAACGCCGTTAGCTAATTGATCAGTTCTTAAAAGTTGTCGGCAAAAGGCTGGCAGATTTTCAGAACTCGGCACTCTTTGCGTCTACTTAAAATGCACTTAAAATACAGAAAAAGTTTTTTTACAAACTTTTCTTGAATAGACGACGGTTCAATTTTATTTTGAACAGCGCAGGTGACTTGCAATTTCACACAACCTGAATTTATGTTGATTCGCTGCTAGTTGCCATTTGAAATCCAAAATTCATTTAGTTTGTAATCGCTGAAGGCTGTTGAGCAGCTTTGTTTTTTTAAGAGTTTTTGTATACATTTTTGGGACGACCTCGTTTTTGGGACGTAACAACTCCTTAAGCGCTGTGTTATTCTATCAGAGGAAAATGCATGAAGAATTTAAAAAAGCTACATCGGCTAATCACCGTCCATTAATGGTTGCTCAATATTTTAATAAAATAATTTTTGAATGTACCGCGGTTGAACTGGTTCTGTTTTAATTTTTACGTCCTGGCAGTTAAGAAAACAAGAAAACGCATTCTTGTCTGGCATCATCTGGTCAACCTATGCATTGTTTTAAATTTAGGCGGAAATACGTCTAACACGTTTGCTTCAATTTTTGATTCTGACTTCTCACTTTCTTTCCACGTTACTTTCTTTCAATTCACGTTCTCTGTTGACGCACATTTAACCAGCAGCAAAAGTTACACCACAGAAACGTCAAAAAAATAGTTTTTTTGTCGGCGCAATTTCGTGTCAACCTTTAACTATTCCTCTTTAAAGCTTTTGAAAGTTGAATTTGCACAAGGGATGACAACTTTTCACAGCACAAATTTCTAGCGGAACATAATCTAGAATATGCAGAGAAACGAGAAATTTTGGGCGCTCGTTACGCCACTGTGTTACAATTTATTTAAAAGGGAAAAGGCAGTTAAATAAAAAATCTTGATACATTTTTGTGGCTATGTATAATTTTGATAATTTGAGTTGATAATTTTAATGAAATAATTTTTGGTCCTGTCTCTTGGATTTGTTGGATGGCTCTCTGGTTCTTGGCTCTCTTGGATGTGTTTTGTGAACCGGCCAAAAAATCGACGAAATTCAATGCGCACAAGTTTCACTTGGTTGAAAATCCTAAGACGCCAACACATTTTTATAGAGATTATTATCAATCGATATCTCAA
>MQUG01003774.1:0-11088 GCA_007213375.1 Steinernema feltiae | reverse complement strand
CAGCCCTCTCGCATGCTAAGCGAGCGCTCTACCCCTGAGCTATACCCCCACTGTGTCTACGTAATCATGAATGCGTGTTATTCCGCCATATCAATCGAGTTGAAGTTGACACAATATTTCAGTCACGGTGTTGGCTGGCCCGATGTGTGTGGTCGTTTCCCGCGTTCGTGGCTCATGTTTTCGAGTTTATAGGATTGACTCATCATGCGTGTTCAAAGCTTTATCGTCACAGCTAGAACACACGAACAACTAGAATTCAGCTCCCAAATCGCTAAAAACCGATCTTCACACCATTGATCTTCAGCAACGGCGAAGGATGGCGCAGAAGCTTCCGGAGGACGAATTCGATGAAGTCGCTTGTTGGGCTCACTGAATTCCGGGCTATCGACGCGACAATGTGACATCAGGTAGGGAAACACGCGCAAGAAACGTTTCTAAATAAATGGATGGCGACAGGGAATCGTCTAACTCGCCACACACCGATGAGAGCAAACGAGCGAAATGCGTGTAGGTGCAGAAAAACGTTCATTTATGGCGCGAAAAGCGACGCGATCACTTTGCAACACACGTCGCACGTCATCGCACTTTGCATTGCGAAAATTGTGATTGGCGGTCGTCTGACCGCGCGCTTCTTCGTCATTTGGCGAGCGAGGAGACCGCGTAGATCGTGTCTGGCGCGCGTCTGTCTGACGCGTGAATATCCGACGCGCATCAGTGCGAGCTGCAAGCACGCGAGCTGTTTTATGGTTGTTTCCCGCGAAAATCTGTAAATTGTCGAGAGCTGTCGAGAACCGGTATTTCCGTGCTTTGTTATATGTTTCCATGTAAATCGGGAACTCTCATGACATCGGAATCACCCAAAATTGTCAAAATCGCTTCGAAATATTCAATGCAGTTGCAACCGCAAATTTCTGCGATCGTGTGATATTTGTCACGGTCCCATATTGTGGCGAGGTCCCACCACGATGGGCTGCGTCGAAGATGACGCACGTTCATTTTCCAGTTTTGTCTTTTGTGAATTTCGATTTTCGAGTCACATTTCAATTTTTCCGATTTCGTCGCGTTCAGCTTGCCATTATTATTTGCTCATCGCGTTCGTATGCTTTATGTTCATGTGCGTTTGCCGAATTTACAGTTTGGACTGTTCATGTAATAGTGTGCTGCGGGTCAGGACGGTGCGAGCTTTTCACATAATTTCGTGTCGCTTTGCGTGTTCTGTCAATTCGGAATTTAACGTATGCGTTGCTTTTTTCAGTAAATAACTTGGCTATAGCTAAGAGAATGGCTCAAAAACGAATCCAGAAGGAGCTGCAGGATCTGAGCCGTGATCCTCCCGCGCAATGCAGTGCCGGCCCAGTCGGTGATGACATCTTCTCTTGGCAAGCGACCATCATGGGACCTTCTGATTCGCCGTACCAGGGCGGTCTCTTCTTCCTGAACATCCAATTTCCGTCGGACTACCCGTTCAAGCCGCCTAAGGTGTCCTTCAAAAATCGGATCTACCACCCGAATATCAACAGCACCGGAAGTATCTGTTTGGATATCCTCAAGTCACAGTGGTCTCCAGCGCTCACCGTTTCCAAGTCCTTCTATCCATTTGCTCGTTGCTGTGTGATCCCAATCCGGATGATCCATTGTGCCCGAAATTGCCCGCTTGTACAAGAACGATCTCCCACATACAATCAGCATGCGCGGGAATGGACCCAAAAATACGCCATGTAAGTTGTGTACTGTTTTTGTTCATACTGGAATAAACTTGGCAAAGCTTTACTTTTATTATTTGATGTGTTATAGTTTACTGAATTGAGGCTTCTGATTTGTTGGGTTCTCGTGCTCATCGGTGATTCACAGTGATTCGTTTGCTCGTTTGTTAATATGCGATCGCGACGCTCACTGGATGGTGGAGGTTGTGTGATCGCATCATGATCACGTGGGAGATGAACCGGTGATTCTTTCAATTTACTGATTTTGCCGAAACCGACCATAAACATAAAAATTATTACGAATTGCCGCTCGCTGATGAAATAGCGCGCGCGTTCAGGGTTTGACGCACAATCCTTCCTCGACGCTGCACGTGGATCCAGTGATGGTGGTGCAGTCAGAGTCCTGCTCGCATGGGTTTCCGATTTCGTAGATCGGGCTGCCATCCATGTTGCCGCTGAAAAGCACGCGCAGTCAATGTGAAGCCAGAATCAGTCTTACGCGATACGGTAGTTGCAGACGACATAAGTCATCGATTTCGGCGAAGAGCACTGCGCGATGCCGCAGCCGACCTCCGTTGTCTCTCCCCAGACCATCTGAATCTCCGCGTTCTGCAGATTCATGAGCGAGAGAGGCTACTGACCTGGGTGTAGTGGCCGGTGCCGGCGCTGAAAACGTCATCGGTGAGCAGGAAGTCCTCGCTGAACTGGCCGACGCCCTTATTCTTCAGCTCCGACCACCACGAGTTTGCGGCGCTCACCAGCGGCGCTGAAACAATCGCGCCTACTACTGTAGCCCGCAGGCGTCCTACCGTTCGAGTTCTGCGCGGGGTAGACGGCGTAGATGTTCTCGCCGGCGTCGCGGCCTTCCTGTGGCGAGTGCTTGAAGACGCATCCGTCCGCCCAGCGCTGCGCCTTCTCCTCGAGGTCGCAGCTGTAGCTGAGTTTGTAGATGTTCTTGCCGGAAGGCGCCATCGCGCCCGAAGTTCCATCGGGCTCCAAGCCGCGCGCATTCGACGAACGCAGCTCGTTGTGGCGGTTCAGGATGGCGTCGCGGTCTTCGGGGTTCATTCCGGTGCCTTCGGCGGGGCAGTCGAGGCCCTGGACGCCTGCGAACAGGACTGCGAGGAAGGGAATCATGAGGGACGATCGCATGTTGAGTGGATCGAGAGGGAAGATGTGAAGATGGCGCTTTCCGCTGGCGTTTTATATCCAAATTTTTGCATAATCGGCTGCCGCTCTAATCCTTCTGTTTTGCAAGCGCTACTGCCGTGTCAGTTAGCTCCGCTGCGAATGCAGATGAGGTCGACAACCTACTTTCTGTGCTCGTCGATGCCACCGGGACAGCTTCGCAAGGCTTCAGCCTAGCTTCATGTGTAATTTGCGACATCTATGTGGTAAGGATGGTCACAGAGATGTCGTTCCGTTCCTTAAAGGACGCGCCAAGTATTCCGGCGATTAATTCAAAATTCGCCTGGCTTTCTTCGGTATGTTTTAGTCTGTTTCACTCCGTTTTGCGCGCGAAACTCTGTATAATGAGAGAAGACGAATTTCTTATTCTCATTTTGCGTTTTCACGACGAGTGAAGCCAAACAATCTTATCTTATCTTTCGCATTTCGCGAGTCGCGATCGTGAGCACTATTTAGTGCCGTGTCAGTTAGCTCTGCTGCGAACGCAGATGAGGTCGCTAATACCAGCGGAACGATTTGAGTCAATAACGACACCATCGCAAGCTTCAGTCAATAGCTTCATGTGCAATTTGCGACCTCGACGTCTACGTGGTAAGGATGGTCACAGAGATGTCGTTCCGTTCCTGAAGAGCGATGTGCACGCCGTCGCTTTGGACATTGGTGACGAGAAAAGCGGCCGAAATCTGTCCGCGTTTCTGGAGAAAACGCACGGCGGAATCGATGTTCTCGTGAATAACGCGGGATTTGCATTCAAGGCAAGTTTTCTAATTTCAAATCCATGGAAATTGTGGAAGTTTCTCACCTTTTTCTTGTTTTCGTGTCGTCCGAAGTTTGAGTCCCGATTTGGCAAAATCCTACCGAAAACGAGCAAAATCCTAGTCGTTATGCAATCGGGTTTTGATCTAACGCATCAAGGAACATACGAGTGATCACCGCACGTCACAAGCGGACCATTTTCCACTGAAAACTCCCGTGTTTAAACACCTCTCAACGTTCGCTATTTTCAGAACGATGCAACCGAATCACCTTTCCACCAAGCCGATGTGACCATCGGGATCAACTACTATGGAACAAAACTGATTTCGTCTATTCTGACGCCGTTGATCCGGCCCAATGGAAGGTTTGTTGACGAAATCAATGGATGCGCTAAACGGCGTCTTTGCAGAGTTGTCAACGTGTGCAGCCAGGCCGGAGTGATGACCGGACGATACAGCGACAACTTGATCGCCGTTCTTCACAATCCCGAAGTCACCGAAGAGCAAATCGATCAGTTTGTGGAGCAGTACAAGAAGTTGGCGAAAGAGGATCAACGCAAGGCGGGTGGTTATCCAGAAAGTGCTTACTGTGTTTCGAAGGTACGATTCGTCAGCAGTTGATCGCTTCTAATTTAATGGATTACAGGCGGCAGAAATTGCGCTCACAATGATTCAAGCGCGCGAACTGAAAGCCAAAGGAATCAAAGTCAATGCGGTAATTTGCACAAAAGTGATATCTTGATTCGAATGTACTGGATTTAGTGTTGTCCTGGTTACGTTTCGACGAATATGAGCAGTTACAAAGGACAACTGACCATTGAAGAAGGCGCCGACACTCCGCTCTTCCTCGCCACCGACCCGAACGCACCGGAAGGAAAATTTGTTTATTTGCGCAAGGAAATCGCGTGGTGAAGCACACGATTGAATTGAATACTGTTTATGAAGTATAAAATGAGGTTCTGAACTCTGCACGTGAGCTCGTTATTGGTGGAGGTCTTCAGCGCTATTCATTCTACAGCAGTGAGTCAGTCTGTGGAGAAGTACAGTAATCCCAACGCAGCGCCCTGAATCGTCATTTGCTGCTTACGGTAGCGCCCAAAGTCGCGAATTTCGAAAACCGATGGGACGACCTTTGCAAACGGTCCCGCCGCGATCGGAACAAACCAGGAAGATTGAAATTTCAGTGCAACGTTCCACGCGCCGACAGAATCGCGAATTTTTGATTAATTTTGCTGCTTTGTGCAGCTCTCTCAACGGTGCCTGGGAGCTGGTAGGAGACTTGTGCTAGGACGTAAATGCGTTGAGGCGGCGCGAAATTATTGCTTGAAATAACTCGCGCGATAAGCAAATCACGTGGATCAAGGATCTCGGAGCTACGCGGGTGAGAAATCATCACCAGCATACAAATTTCAAGCATTTGATTTCGCTTTCTCGGCGCTTTTTTGTTTTCTTGGAAGATGCGACGCGCTCCGAGGACACGTATCGTGCAATGTTGCAGTGCTTGAAGTGATTGTGTTGATATTCAACGCTTGTTTCAGTCATGACAGCTCGTGTAATGGCGTCGCGTATAGGCCACGTCGGACGTGGAATCGCGCAGAATTCCCCCTACGGGAAGCGCATGGATCGTTTGTCCAACCGCATATTCGGCGAGGTGAGTGATCAACACGTTTTCGACGACTTTACCGACATTTTCAGGTTGTCCGACCAACAGATGTAAAGTCGCAGAAGGTTATCCGCGTGATGGCAGCAGAACCCCTGGAAGAGCGCGAAGACAAGGGCGTTGGATACTTTCCGAATCAGCCCATGTTTCACTACCTAACGAAGATGCTTCGACTGCATGGACTCTTCTTCGATGATCATGTTGTTTTCAGGAATTTACAGGTAAGCTCCACGATCTGAGGACGCTTTTGATGAATTTGTTCGTTTAGGACGAGATAAAAATAATGCGAGGAAAGGTCGTGCGACCGGCGATCGGCCAGGGGAAACGAGCTCAACTCCGTGGAAAGAAATGATGCAGCCAGAATGTTTTCCAATTGATGAGTGATGCGTTGAATTTTGAGGAGAATAAGATATTGTGTGTGAGTGATGTGGCTGGCGAATAGAATGTATTGTTGGTGTTGTACTTTGTTGATTTTATGACGCGTGTGAGCGTTCTTTCTATTCACTTGATCCTCCAGAGCGAATTAATGACGTGCGATCGGCTGATCTTGTGCGATTTGTTGCGATGGTAGCCGGCAGTGTTGATTCCAAGCGGTGATCCACCAGATCCAAACCGTCGGTGTCCGTCGTTTTCGCTTATCGCCCTCTCGTGCCTACTGTTGCACGCTTGCAAGAGCTGCAAGCGACTTGCATTGCGCGTCCCCAAGCGAATTACGGGCGTTGAACTCTCCTCTCTCGCGTGACCAACGATTGGAATGTTGCAGAGATCTCGCGGATTGTTTCTCGCTGCGCCGCTTTCGTTTCTGCAATTCATACTCGTGTTTGCTTTCAGTTCGGTTCTCAATTCTATTCGCGTGACAGGCAAGCAAACGAGTATGGAAGACGCCGTCGACGGCAATGAAGTCGTCGGTCGCTACGACACCAATGGGGATGCTCTGAAATCTGGTTTAGACGAATACGGCGGTTTTTTCGACACCAGTGGATATTATTACGATCAAGCTGGGAATGTCCATCCTCCTGAAGGTTACAAATTTCAATACAATCTTGAAGGGACCATTTTTTTGGTACCGATTCCTGAAGCCGAGAATCCTCCTGCGTATGAAGGTCTGCTTACTAAATCTGAAGAAGGGAAGGATGGGAGCTTGATTTTGCCGACCGGCTACGGCTATGAACTCAACCGTGATAAGAATTTCAACTCGGAAAAATTGATTGACTCGGAAAATGTCAACGATGAACAATTTACTAGCGACATGAATTCTACCCTACAGCAGATTGGAGAGGAACAAGCAGCTTACCAACTCGCTGACAATTCAAATCAACAGATTTCTGCCCAAGGTACGACGGTTTACATCATTTTCGTGTTTTCATTGCATTATTCAGATCAAGAAGGAACGTTTGTGAAGAGAAGCGATGACATCGCACTCTCCCTGCGCAACTCTTCTCTCACCGAAACACCCCAAGAAAATCAGGACTCTCAGGATAAGAAGAATATTTCAAGTTACATTTCGTCGAGTGAACCCTGGAAAGCTCCGCCCTACTCAGGAAAGCGACTGCACAGTGCCGAAAAGGAAGCGTTGAGGAAGAAGTTTGAGAAGCAGTTGGCGGTGAGAGCGAAATCGAAACTTCGTCGCTAAATATTTTTGCATTTCCAGGGTCTGGGCCCCAATTGCTTGCGCATCATGGAGGAGCATCTAGGGCTCAAGAAGATCCGCAAGCCCAGGATATTTAGATACTTCGGTGTAACGTTTATCGCGACTCCAGGACAAGACGCTTTTGTGGTAAGAGCGAAGGTGACTTTCAGATAATTCAAAATGACTTTCCAGTACCCGTATTTGCTCCGTAGTCGGTTTCCTGGCTATGTGAGAGACATCGAAGAGCTGGAAGGAAGCTTTGATCCTCTGAAGAAAACTTCGAATCCTCCAATTCATCCACTCAAACGACTCTCTGACAAGATGTACCCGAAGCCGTATGTTGGTTTTGCGCCTACCCGGAAGCATCGCCATAGGAAGGAGTGAATTGTTGAAACAATTATTACACTCATATTTGTCCCACATAATCAACTTATTACTCGAATTGTTATTAATTGTTGTTTTGGAGTTAAATCTGTTGAACCAGATGGCGCATTCTCCAAATCTGTATTCCTCTGTGTGTAGAACGATTAGCCGGAAACGTTCAACGACTATCTTCGCATCGCTTCCGGGAGCGGGAAGCAATGCCGCATTGCTTTTGCCGCTCTATATAAGGCCGCGGATCACCGTCTCCAGTATTCTAAACTGCAACATGACTTCTTCCCTCAAGTGCGTCCGCTCTCTGACCAAGTGCCTGCAGGTCGAGTGGTCAGATGGTCTGCAAGCCAAGTTCCCGTACGCCTGGTTGCGTGACAGCGCCGACCGCACTGCGCTCACGCACATCGAAACCTCTCCGAAACCCGAAACCGTCGACTTCTCCAACGATCGCCTCCGCCTCCAGTGGTCGCGATTCGTCAACGCGCAATTCTCGTCAGAATTCCTCCGGCGTCAGTCGGCAGTGAAGCCGCCGGTCGCTGACCCAGAGCCACTGGTGGAAAGCCCGATCTCCGCTGCGTGGAGCGTGCAGCCCTTGACGTCCAAGTTGCCGTTCGCGATGGGATCCACCGAGTGGGGAGCGCGCCACGTGGAGGTCGGAAGCGCGATGCCGCATTTCAGTCGGATTCCCGCCATCTGCACGATCGAATCGACGACTCGAAGCCGACAATCCACAAACGTCTACGTCGCCGACTCGATCGCCGCGCTTCAAGAAATGCGATCGGCGAATCCGGTGGAATTCTGCTTCCTGACGACGTGCTCCCTGCGCTACGGCGAAGGTTTGTTCGCCGCCAATCACCGCGTCGTCACGCTGACCAACGGGGAGATCACTTCCGTTGTCTTCAACAACGCTTCTCGCTCCGTCGATCTGCCCTCCGACAACGCCGAACTCTTCTACTCGAGTCTGCAGCTCCTCGGTCGCTTCCTGTGGAGGAACGCCACGCAAATCGCTCTCCGACCGAGCGAACGTCTCGTCGTCGACAATCACCGCACGATGATCGGCGCTCCAGCGCAGTGCGGACGCCAACTCACCGTGAAAATGTTCTGAAATCTCTAAATTTCGAATAAAAAATTGTTTACATTTGCCAACATTTTGTCTTTGCAATCTGATAGCAGACGTGCCAAAAATAGAGCGCAGAGCTGAAATTTCGTTTAACTTGTTATGATCTTTGAAGACTTCAAGTCGCGCATCAACATCAATATTTATTGCGACGGAAATCAAGAAAATTTATCGTAAAATCCACACATTTACAGGATGTCGAGGCCAATAGCCAGGGCAACAATGCATAGAAGAGCCAAGAGGATAAAAATCAGAAGCATCGCTCCAAACACGGCCATCATCGCCTTCTGCTTCGTCGATCTGCCGTCTCCATCCGTTCGCTTCTCGTCATCATCGTCGTCCTCGTCGTCGACATCCTCGCTTCTTCCGGCGACCTTCTTTCCGCCTTTTCCGGCCTTCTTCGCCTTGCTGCCCTTCTTATTGTTCTGCTCTTCCTCGTCTTCTGACTCGCCTTGCGTCTTCGTGCCGTGCCGTCGTCCGCGTCGATCGAATCCTTGCTGCGCGTCTTCGAAGCTGGCTTCTTGGTGCGCTGTGGTCCCAGTCCGACCGCCTTGATTCCGCGCTTCTTTTGAGCCTTCTTCGGTGGAGGCGCGTCCGGCGACGCGGGAACGGAAAAGTAGTTCTCGCCTGGCGATGCAAGATCCGGAGCGCCCATTGGAGACGGAGGAGGAGCCGGAGCAGGCGGAGGTGGAGCGGGAAGAAGCCGGGGCTTTCGACGGCGCCGCCCGGAGGTCCCAACGGTTCGTAGTTGTCGCCCATCGCGCTAACTGAAACGTTCGTGTTAATTACAAAGCGAGGGAACGGCAGAGGTTACCTGATTCTCAGAACAGCGGTTCGACTCTCAACCGATCGCGATCGAAGCAAACGTCGAACTGCGGAGAGCCGCAGACGGACGTCTGCGATGAATTCTGCAAATGAAGAGCTGTCTGCATGGAGCAACACGTGGAGAATTCACAGACAATTATTGAATGCCAGAGCAGACGCAGAATGCCAGACACGCAGGCAAAACAGCGCTGGAAGGGAAGAGAAGCCCCTACTGAGGTGTCGTGTCACGATCACGTGGAGGAGAACTGGTGATGCTTTCAATTTACTGATTTGCCGAAACCGACCACAAACATAAAATTATTACGAATTGCCGCCCGCTGATGAAGCGCGTTCAGGGTTTGATGCACAGTCCTTCCTCGACGCTGCACGTGGATCCGGTGATGGTGGTGCAGTCAGAGTCCTGCTCGCACGGGTTTCCGATTTCGTAGATCGGGCTGCCATCCATGTTGCCGCTGAAAAGCGCGCGCAGTCAATGTGAAGCCAGAAATCGCATAGAATCAGTCTTACGCGATACGGTAGTTGCAGACGACATAAGTCATCGATTTCGGCGAAGAGCACTGCGCGATGCCGCAGCCGACCTCCGTTGTCTCTCCCCAGACCATCTAAATCTTCGCGTTCTGGAGATTCACGAGCGAGAGAGGCGACTGACCTGGGTGTAGTGGCCGGTGCCGGCGCTGAAAACGTCGTCGGTGAGCAGGAAGTCCTCGCTGAACTGGCCGACGCCCTTATTCTTCAGCTCCGACCACCACGAGTTTGCGGCGCTCACCAGCGGCGCTGAAACGATTGCGGCTACTACTGTAGCCCGCAGGCGTCCTACCGTTCGAGTTCTGCGCGGGGTAGACGGCGTAGATGTTCTCGCCGGCGTCGCGGCCTTCCTGTGGCGAGTGCTTGAAGACGCATCCGTCCGCCCAGCGCTGCGCCTTCTCCTCGAGGTCGCAGCTGTAGCTGAGTTTGTAGATGTTCTTGCCGGAAGGCGCCATCGCGCCCGAAGTTCCATCGGGCTCCAAGCCGCGCGCATTCGACGAACGCAGCTCGTTGTGGCGGTTCAGGATGGCGTCGCGGTCTTCGGGGTTCATTCCGGTGCCTTCGGCGGGCAGTCGAGGCCCTGGACGCCTGCGAACAAGACGACTGCGAGGAAGGGAATCATGAGGGACGATCGCATGTTGAGTGGATCGAGAGGGAAGATGTGAAGATGGCGCTTTCCGCTGGCGTTTTATATCCAAATTTTTGCATAATCGGCTGCCGCTCTAATCTTTCTGTTTTGCAAGCGCTACTGCCGTGTCAGTTAGCTCCGCTGCGAATGCAGATGAGGTCGACAACCTACTTTCTGTGCTCGTCGATGCCACCGGGACAGCATCGCAAGGCTTCAGCCTAGCTTCATGTGTAATTTGCGACATCTATGTGGTAAGGATGGTCACAGAGATGTCGTTCCGTTCCTTAAAGGACGCGCCAAGTATTCCGGCGATTAATTCAAAATTCGCCTGGCTTTCTTCGGTATGTTTTAGTCTGTTTCACTCCGTTTTGCGCGCGAAACTCTGTATAATGAGAGAAGACGAATTTCTTATTCTCATTTTGCGTTTTCACGACGAGTGAAGCCAAACAATCTTATCTTATCTTTCGCATTTCGCGAGTCGCGATCGTGAGCACTATTTAGTGCCGTGTCAGTTAGCTCTGCTGCGAACGCAGATGAGGTCGCTAATACCAGCGGAACGATTTGAGTCAATAACGACACCATCGCAAGCTTCAGTCAATAGCTTCATGTGCAATTTGCGACCTCGACGTCTACGTGGTAAGGATGGTCACAGAGATGTCGTTCCGTTCCTTAAAGGACGCGC
>MQUG01003772.1:0-36213 GCA_007213375.1 Steinernema feltiae | reverse complement strand
CCTCCAAACCACCCTTCCGACGAGTTTTGCGTCGACGTGTGTGGTCACGATCTTCAAATATGCGCGCGAAAGGCGATTTCCGTCGCCAATACCGTATGCCTGAGAATGTGGACCCGGATACGGTGCGGATCAGGAAGAACAGCACGAAGCTCATCGTGCGAGTGGATGCCAAGTTCTATCCAGGTTTGTGATCGTTTTGTGCGAGATTACGGTAGTGATACGGTCTAATTTAGACTTTGATGATTCTCCTTCACGCTCCTCAAGGAAATCGGTGGACCGAACTTGTGAAAAATCTGAAAAATCGCCTCAAAAGAACGTAAAAGAGAGTTTGGAGAAGATTTGCGTCAATTTGTTCAAAATGCTTACGTAACAATAAAATATTTGACTTGATCCTGATGGTCCTGGCACAATAACCACGAAATCAACTTATTCTTAAGGTTTTTATTTTGAAAATTGACGGGTATACGGTAGAATTTGGGACAGGTAACTTTGGTTTCACTTCTACACTTTGAAATTGTGACCACACACGTCGATTAATGTGTTATTGGTAGGTGAAGAGTAGGAGAGCGATAGGCCAAAGACTAAGCACTCTGTTGACCCAGTCTTTACTACTGCATTGCTGCATTTAAAGAAGAAAAATGTGTTTTCGGGATTGAAACAGTTGCTTTGATCATTTGAGCCATTTGGATTGGTAAACCGAGACATAACAAAGACATTGAAACTCTGTGTCATGTGGCAGAAAAATTAAGTTTCTTAAAATAAAAATCAGTCATATAGCGGCAAAATTCGCATATTCGCATCGCTTTGGGGCAACGTTGAACAGTTGAACCGATTGTCGGTCAAAAAATTAAAGTTTTTCGACTGTCATTGCATGCATTTGCTCTAGTTTTCCACGAAAACGTATACTGGAGCTTTGCGAACGTCGCCATTAGATCCAATTATAGAAAAAAATCAACAAAAAACGACAAAAACCTGTCATCTGCACCAAATCTGTAGCATAGTCATGCAGACGATCAATTTTTGCCAAATTGGCTTTTTGTTTGTTTGCAAGACTTTGATCTACGTCTTTCACTCCAACACTTCAATCTAATGAGACAGAGTCGCACAGAATAATTGGCCCAGAAATGGCACGTAATGACAGCGTAGCTGAAGCTTGCTTGAGACACAAAAAAGAGCAAAACAAAACTGTCTTTAAATCTTGGGATCAGCGGTTTAACGGCATGAATTTGCGGCACCAACTCTGCACAGAAGGGTGCATTGACACCTTCTCGACATTGCTATGAAAGCATATTTTGCTAAAATAGGCCCTAGATTGCACGTGTAACCGAGTTAGATTGAAAAAATAGCTTCCGCCTCCTGTTGTCTTGAGTTTTCGCATACATGAGCCCGAACTCACGAATTTTATCAGTAGGCTTTATAATATGTTGACAATAGCCACGCTATTAAGCTGTTCAAGCCCGATAGTTCATGGGCACGCGTTCGTTCACGTTCTGCAAGACATTTGGCGTTTTTTGTGTCCGCAGCCGTCAACAAATGCGCTCATCAATCTTCATAATCGCCGCATTTCGGCTTCTTCCACTGTCATCAATCTTCGTCATATTCGCCGCCCTGAAAACATCGGATGTTTACTAGTTTGCGAGGCTCGCAGCAAAACAAATTTGCGGCAAATTGGGGTTTTATTGTGGTCTAGACTTTGAGCCCGGAAGCCGGCGGTCTATGCGGAAATACTGCGCAAAATTCTATCATATTTGCCCGGAATTTTGTCAAATCAAGTTATAACAACCGCTAACACGTCTAGAACGACACACAAAATTCGAGAATGTGGTTGTTTGTCCGAAAAACGACGATAAATCTTGTTGTTTTGGCCATTCAGCCCCATTCGTGGGCGTTCAAGCTTAATCGAGGCTGCAAAAACCGCTCAAATCATTAGAATAGAGAAGCATCTGGACAACTAGCTGAACGCCAATCAGATCAACACCTCACAGTCAAATCAAAAATTCAACTTTGCCATCGTGTGGGATAAAATTGGGAGATAGTTCGACTTTTGGAGCTTTGTCAGTCTCTCTAACTAAAATGTATAAATCGTATTTTGATTTTGATTTCCAGCAATTTGAACTGCTGAGCTACTCTCACGCTGCTTGCTTGACACAGCGTTTATGGTTTCATTTGTTTGATGAGCCAAATTGAGTCATTTTGTGGTATTTGATTTATTGAAGCCTGCATCTGCCTACAAACGTGACTTTCCTGTGCAATATTGCAGCTGATCACTTCCTTCAATCGCTCGGAAATGATTTTGATTGATTGTTCATAAAGTGTTCAATTGAACGGCAGTTCTTTGCCGCTATGTCTGCACGCAAAGGACACGGAGAGCAGCTGGCAGACGGCAATCTGGGGTTGCAGGAGTTCAAGTGGCTGAGCTCTCTGTGTGCACTTTCGTTTAGTGACGTCATGATTCAAACTCGATTTAAGAAATTAGTTGCAACACGATCTTAGCTTTTCCAGGCCTCCTGGCGGCTTAAAGTTGTTCCTCAATCGTTGAAAATCAGTGTGATTTACCGAGGCAGAGTCATTGAGTGAAATATTTTGATCTTTTGCGCCAGAGGCGCGCCAAGCCCACTCACTAATTGCGCCCGCATCGCAGTCCAGTCGAAGCGAGCGTGTCAGGACAAAAAAAGACAAAATTTCTAAAAAAAAAAATGAGTTGAGTTTTAGAAAATAGACTCTGTATGGCTTATCATAACTTAAAAAATACGATTAACCTCGCTTTAAACTGCCTGGCTCTAGCTTTTCTTCTTATGTTACAGTCGGAACTTTGTCCTTTGCGTAACAGACAGTTTAGACTTTTTCTATATGATTTCTAGGTCCGCTTGCGGCTGATTGAAACATTTTGAACCGTTGCTCCAGAACTCACTAAGTGCGCCCGCACCTCAAGCGCAGACCAGTTGAAGCGACGACCTCTCTTCCTTAGGAGGCCCTGTCTCTCTGTGTCTGTCTGGCTGTGATCCCCGAATAAAGAGGAGAAGAGATACCGTGGGCTCAAGTTGTACAGAAAGCTGCTACAATCGCAACTCCGGGCTTTGGTCGCCCCCGGATCGTCCTGATTCTGATTCGCTGAAGTCAGCCTGCCATTTTATTGTCAACTACAATCAGTTACAGAAGTTGTCAATGTAGTTTGGAGAAGAGACAGAAATTGCAGTTTGTTGGATAAAGTCAAGATGGATTTGGGCGCTACAGTTTCACGTGGACTTGATTTTCGTGTCCTTTGGTTACGTCGAACACCTTGAAGCTGACTGCTTTCGATCCACGGCCTTCGAGCTGAAAATGACATAAACTGAGGGGTTCGTCTTGTTACATGAGTGGCGCTTGGGTCTCAGCACGACATCACAGCTCTACCGAGTCAGCTATTCGCACACTGGTGACTGATCCAGTGCAATTCAGCTATATATGAACGTACCTTCTTCGCATCAACACTAACAGTATGATTGCCACGATTCCTCTTCAACTGCACCGTTGACAAATCCACATTATCCGGCATACGGTACTGCCTCTGGAGCTGCCTTCGCTGTTTGCCCTCACAATCAGCGCTATCAGGCTCGTCTTGTTGAGCGAATATCTGCAAATCGTGTCCGTAGAGCTTCACGTCGACGTTTTCAGGTTTGTACAACGGTCCGAAGCTCGAGAGATCGATTTTGGCGACGAAACCATCTTCAGAATCTTTGACCTGTGCGAAATTGGAGCAATCACCCCTGAAATTGGCACACACTAGGATTACGGTATTCAGGGCTAGAGAGCGACTTACGAGGGATTCTCCCAATCGGTACTGGACGTCCTCTTGACGGTCTGATGCTTCTCGCCAAACTTTCGCGATAAACTCTTGATGTCGGCCATGTTTTGAGCGTCTGGGGTTGGCAGACCGGGTTAAATAGCGTCTAGTCAGGTGGTGTTTTGGCGCTTTAGACCGATTCAGACGGGAGCGATTAATCAAATGATCAATTCATCCATTGGAGTACGGTCAATTTGATTGCTTTTTAGGCTGATTTTTGCGGTTTTCCTTGTGGTTTCAGCTGAAATACTGTATCTAAAGCTAGCACTATAGGCTTGAGGCTATAGGAGGTGAGATAGAGCGATTTGACGAGACTGGATTCAAGTGTTAACATCTCTGATGATCACTTTGTTTTGATCGGCAATCTTTCAAAAACAAGGCTGATCTGTAATCTGTCTGTCCTTCTCTCTCTCGATTTTCGAATTCCGAGCGAATTTGAGACAAACAAATGACAGACGCGTTCTTTTAAAAGTGAATTTACTATCAGTGATGAACGATTTCCGGTTTAGATCAATAATATTGAGTCGTATGGCAGACAGTTCAACAAAATACAAAGATGATCGATGTGTTGGAGACAGGCAATCGTTGGCGGCATGACATTCGCGCCAATTGGTCTAGAATGTCCATGGAAACATGGATTTGTAGCTAAATAGCCGAAAAACTATGAAAAACCGATAACGACCAACTCCACGATTGGTCAGAAAATGACAATTTTTTGCCCTTTTTCGGCCAAATGGCCTCAAAACTGTGCTTCCACGGCCTGTCTAGATCAATTCGAGGTTGCAAAGAACGCTCATGCAATCAGAATCACTCTAAATGGTCATTCGGCAAATAACGTTTAATATGCTACCGTACAATGCATATCCAACAGCAATCATATAGACCAGTGAATCCAGTGAATTTCTAGGAAATGTAGTATCCCCGTTAGCCTTTGCTATCTCAAGACTGAGTTATCTTATGAAAATTCTGTAAGCGCCATCTTGGTGCGGAGGGTCGATTTAGTGGGGTTAGGGGGGAGTAATTTTTTTGGTGCGATGTCCGTGTCCCTCCCTTCAAGATCATTAAACTCTGGCTTTCGAATGAGCCCAATTTTTTCACGATCTAAGCGTCATATTTGGTAACCTCTAAGTCAGCTGAGTCACTTTTGCAGTGGCGGACGGGGCTATTTGCAATTTTTGATATTGGCGCTGAAGACGGCAGTTGTAACTGTCTTGTGCAGACAGCGGCGGACTCACAAGAAACCCAATAAAACAAATCTGAAGAGAACTCTCACATCCTGACAATTATACGCAATAGAGCTGTCAAATTGTTTCATAAGTGCGATCTTATTTCCCAGAATGTCCCGAAATCTTCAAGCTCGAAATTGAACTCAGATTTCTGTGCATGTCAAATTCTGGCATTTGATTGAGCCCAATTTAGTCACGATCTGAGCGTTATACTTGGAGTTGAGTCGCTTTTGGCATTTGGCATTGCAATCCATTAACCATCGTTCCATTAACCATAAGCCGCTGAAGACGGCTGCAGAGCTAGAAGCTAGCTTTATAAAATTTGAGAGTTTGAGAGATTGAGCAAACGAATGACATCTCTTCTGTGCCGACAGCGGCGGACTGACAAGATACTCAAATTCCACTTGAGACCTGCGTATTATCTTATAAATCAACTCCAAATCAATCAACTTGCACTATTGCGTGTCCCTCAAGGCAGTGGCTTGGCAGGCGATGTTCAAAACGCAGAACAAACCCTACTGTTTACATGTTAATCGAATTTCCAAGAAATCAATCAGCACACGCCTTGTTTACCACATGTCGCTGCTCCTCGTGAACGAACACGATTCGCCTCGTTTTTGTGCAAATTGCTTCCATTCTCTGTTTTTCAACCAATTTGTCACAAGATTCATTGAAACAAACAGATTAATCGGTTCGAGGAATCCGGAGAGCGACTGTTGCGTTCAAGTTACATGACAGCACTTGCGTTAGGAGTTAAGAATAGCCTCGATTTAGTAAACTTTTAGTGGAGACGGCGTATTAGACGACTATAGAGAGAATGATGAAATGTTTGTCTCATAGACGATAGGTCACAGGTTCGATTCCCCTGGAAGGAACCGATTTTTTGGCATCGAACCTGTGACATTCTGCGTGATAACTAAGTGCGTTACCGCTTGAGCCAGTTGCATACAGAATCAGAATGCTTGGATTTTGAGTATATCTCTATCATTTCAGCTTCTTTCTTTCGTTTTCCACTTTTGCAATCCTAACGACTCATAAAGGACAAGGTCACAGGTTCGATTCCCATAGGATTTTGATTTTTTGAATTTTTTAGGTCTTTTTTGTATTCTGTTTTTGTATTAAACATCGAAAAACAGTATAAAAAACAAAACAAAAATTAAAAAAAAATTAATTTCTACAAAAGGCATCGAACCTATGACTTCCTGCGTGACGACCAATTGCTCTACCGGTTGAGCTACTTGCACACTGCTGTTGAAAATGCGCATTTTGAGTATACGTCGATGGTTTGTGCTTCTTTCTTTTTGTTTTCTACTTTGCAGCCTAACGACCCAATTCTCGCCTCAATCTCTCTGCAAATTTCGCCCTTTTTACAACCGACCGCGGACAAAAATCGCAAAAATCAAGCGCGGAGCGGGAAGTGGTTGGCACACCACGCGCGCTGTAACATGTTTGCGATGCGTTGTCGGGTCGAAGATCGATCACTCCGTCGCTTCTCCTTCAATCATTTTGACGGAAAATTTCAGTTTGGATCACAGAAATCATCGAAAGACAAACATTCATGCAAAGTGCGAAAAGGTCGTCGTCAGGTCTGTCTGAAGGGCAACAGAAGTGTGTGCAATGTACTGTAGTTTGTGAAAACAACAACGGAAACACGCAGTAAAAGTTCATTACCACTATCAATTCAATTAATCGCTGAATGACGTTGATGGCAAAATTATGAAAGAATTCAATTGGCACGCGTGAGGTCAAAGGTTCGATACCGGTTGGGGGAATTTAATTTTTTTTGTTGAATTTTTTGTTTTTCAGATAGAAAACAATCAAAATAGCAAAATAAAAATGTATAAAAATGTGTGCTTTCTCTGGGCATCGAACCCTTGACCTGCAGCTTATGAGACAAACGCTCTACCGATTGCGCTATTCAGACAAAAAACTATTTTTGGCTGCATTTCCCGCACAAACACTTTAAAATCTTCATTTTCTGCACAAATAGCAGCGTACACGCCTAACAATGTATTCCCAAGTGTTGACCACTTGATAAGCACACTTGTTTGCATCCTATAGATCAGATTTCCTGTGCTTGAGGTTAAATCGAGAGCTTTTGTTTGATTTTTCAAGCTACCGTAGTCCAATTCAAAATTTGGCAAAAATAAAAAATAAAGTTCTTGAGGTGCGGGTTGGGTACAACTCACCCCAAGACAACTCACCCCAGGGACAACTCACCCCAGAACATCTCACCCCACCCCAACTCATCCCAAGACAAGTCACCCCAGACTCAACTCACCCCATGGACAACTCATCCCAAGCACAGCTCATCCCCAAGACAACCCATCCCATCACAACTCAACCCAAGAGAATCTTTTAGCGTAGATCAATCTGTTCAGTTGAAAAATGTGAGGTAACTACTGACTGTCAGCGACTTTACACGAATTCGGCGCAAACAAATTAAACGAGAATAAATTTTGCGCAACATTTTAGAAAAAATTGTATAGTCATTGATGTTGCTTGAGAGAGACCAAACGTGCCACTCATAATGCATATGTGATTTGCAAACTTTTTCACGCGGACTTCTTTACTACTGGGACTAAAGGGCAAGAGTTTTTTTAAAAGTAAAATTGGGTTTGCCTGACTTCACATCAACCATTTTTGGAGAGCACTTGTTGTTGCCGTGTTGGGTAACGAATTTTGAACTAACTTGTAAGCTGTTAGGCTACGGGGCGCTGTTTACTTTTAACCGTCCCGTGAAGGAATATGACCGATTGACTCGGCTGCTGGCGACCGTCTGGTGAAAGCAAACCGATAATCGCTGCGCTGTTAAACGGCTCCGTCAGTGTGTTACTGTTGCCAGAATCGTCGCTTTCAATATCCATTGGCACAAATGACTGTTTCTTTGCGACGATGACGGTGTTAGTCTTGGAACTGCGAGCGGCGATGGTGGTGCAGGTCTGCATGATCCCCAAGAACAGCCCTTCCCAGTTTACTTGCCTTAGTCTTAGGCCACGCGCTGCCACAGCTTACTGAATTTTGGACGAGCGCAGCCAGCGAGCACATTATCACCAGGTTAACTGGTCCTAGGCTTTGGCTCACTTATAAGCCCGCTAGGAGCTTGTTTTAATGGAAAAACACTTCAGTTGACTACAAGAACTTTAGCGCTAAATTTGTTTGCGCCGAATTCGTGTAAAGTCGCTGACAGTCAGTAGTTACCTCACATTTTCAACTGAACAGATTGATCTACGCTAAAAGATTCTCTTGGGTTGAGTTGTGATGGGATGGGTTGTCTTGGGATGAGCTGTGCTTGGGATGAGTTGTCCATGGGGTGAGTTGAGTCTGGGGTGACTTGTCTTGGATGAGTTGGGGTGGGGTGAGATGTTCTGGGGTGAGTTGTCGCTGGGGTGAGTTGTCTTGGGGTGAGATGGGGTGATCCCTTGAGGTGCGATTCGATCCAGTGACTCTCAGGGTAGTAGACAGACAGTCTACCAATTGCGCTAGACAGTCATCTTATGGCAAAGTCACAATTTAGTGTATATTCCAAAGCTGATTTTCAAACTTTTCGATTTCGTTGATCGTCATGTTTATGACCTTTCTATTTACACCCGATTATCCCAACAATAAACTCGGAAATCCGTCATTCGACACCTGTTTGACAGCGAAATAACAAGCAACGAACCTTTCACTCCGCCCACGGAAGTCTTGTTAGACTATAAAACGGCAAATCTGACCTGTACTGATCAGCCAGCCTTACATTAGCTATGGACAAGCAGCCTGTTGTCAACTTTTCCACCAATGATCATCTCCCGCAGCTCGACGGAAAACGTCACAAGTTCGGTAATAAGCATAAGACTGTCAGGAGGATGTCGAGCACCGATTGGGAGGTGCCGAGGTGAGCTCATTGACGCTTTTTATGATTTTGCTCGTATGGCTCAATTGGTAGTGCTTTTGTTTTCCATGCGAGAGGTCAGGGGTTCAATCCCCATCGGAGGAACTTATTTTTCAAATGTCTTAAAACTGGTTAGAACTCTTTTTCGGACTCAAAAATAGTTTAAAAAATTCAATTCCACCAACCGGGCTCGAACCTCTCACCTCTCGGGCGCCAATCCAGCGCTTTACCAATGAGCTACAGACGCAAATTTTTCACTTTTTTAGCGGAGAAGCGGGTCACTTCGCCAAAGTCAAAAGCACCGAAGAAGGATTCGCTGCGCGAATCGATCTGCAATTCTTCGCGCCCACCTACACTCCCGACGAGGTCAACGTCGACATCTACGGCTACGATTTGCAGATCAACGCGCGCAAAGAGGACCCAAACGACCCGAACCACGCGCTCCGTGAAATGCATCGCCAGTACCGTATGCCCGACAATGTGGACTTGCAGACGGTGAAGATGAAGCGGAATCGCACCAACAGCATCGTTCGTGTTGAAGCGAAATTGGTAAAAGTAGGGTTTTAGACTTCAATTGCTATATTTACGCCTTTCAGATCGATGGATACGGTAAGCCGGTGGTTCTGAACGTCTACGATGCTAACCACAATCCCAAGTACACCACTATTAATTGATTCTGGTCGATTATATGAAGGCTTCAAAGTGTACATATTTCACGATATTCGTATATTTGCTTTGCATAATAAACACGCTTGATAAGAGAGGATTAGGACGCATAGAGCGATTTGAAGAAAGACAAGATACGTGTGTTGATGGCACAGTTGGGAGCTATTTGAGTGACAATAAGAAACAACAAAAAAATCGTCATTAGCCGCGCGACCGGTGAGTTAAGCCGGGTGAGCCCAATTCTGACCTTTAACTGAACTGATGACCGGAACTGTTTGGTTCGAACGATCCAAAAACCGAATTTATCTGTTTTTCAACTCAAACGACAAGAAATCTGGCTGTAAAACTCATTATTAGCATATTTACATCTAAAAACAGCAAATTTACTGGTTGTCGTGTAAATTTGATGTTTTTTAATACAATTTTGAATTTTGGAACTTATCGTCACTTTTTGTCTGAATTCTCTCGAATATGTAGTGTTTTAGCTCAATGTACCCGTAGAGCCGTAGGTTAAGCAATTTCAACTAGCCGTGCAAACCCAAATCCCTAAACCTTCAAGTCTTCAAGCACCTATAAAGCATTTTCCATCGATAACACCGAATTTGGTGTTGATAGTGCTCCATCGATACATCGTGCTCCAGTTGTTGTGTCCTCGCGCACGCAACACCAGTGAACCAGTACAGCCTTAGAACAAGCCATACGATACATCGATGCTCCAGAAACAGCTAGAGAAATTCGTTTTTTCCTATGCTTTTGACCATAAGCGACCAATTCGCTTCAAACATGGCAGGAAAAAGCCAAACACCGTGCTCAGAACGTGCCGGAAGCCGTTTCGATTGTTCTGGGCATTCAAACAATAGTAAAACCGCAGTTTATCGCAATCAAACACTCAACCCATCGTGAAACTCATCAGCTTCCGCCCAAAATCGAACCCAACACAGTAGTCAGTCATAATCTGCGTTCCAAAGTACCATTCCGGCCGAATCCGTAGATCTTCGAGTCTTCAAAGTTGACAACGCACTTTCCGTTCGGCAGCGGATGCTCAAAGTAGACGTATTGACTGACGCGGATCCGCAATTCGCGTACGGCGACCTTAAAGACCAGATCGGGCCAGCCGCCTGCCTTGTCGCACTCGATCGTGTAGGCCTGATAGAGACCGTCCCACTGGATACCGTACTCTTTGGTGAAATCGTCGAGAAGTGCTTTGGCATGCCGATGTACTCGGTCTTCGTGTCGATCACCACTTGGCTCTTCAGCGGCGCGTGCACCTTCCCGAGCCTCACGCGGTCGATCGCAAACTGCCAATACTGGTTCGAGGTCGAGTTCAGGTATACGGTAGTCGGGTTCTCTCCGCATGCTCCGTCGTTCCCCAGCTGATCTCTCCGAAAGTGCCGAGCGGGGAGATGGAGATCGCGAACTGCGACTGGCCGCCTGCAAACCACACGGCCGGCTGCATCGTCTCGCCGGGGTATTTGATTTGGTCAGGCCAGCCGAGCCCGACGTTCCCGGCGATGTAGCTCTGATTGAGGCTGGTGCTGAAGGTGACGTTTGTGACCGATTTTTGGAAAACGCTCTGAAATTTATTCGCATATAGTCGATGTCTTCATCATTTCGAATTTAGAGCGAATGGCGCAATTGGTAGCGTGGTTGTCTATCAGTCGATAGGTCACAGGTTCGAATCCCCGAGCAAGCGCCTTTTTTTTTATTTTCGCAGTTAACCCCATTTTTCAAATACCTCCAGATTCGATTACTTAAAAATCAAAAAATTCATTTCCCATATCAGGATTCGAACCCGTGACCTCTAGCGTCTAAATTAAAGGACTTACCAGTACAGTATCCGCTGCCAAACGATCACTAACACGCTTGAAAGTGCTCGACTGATGAGTACTGAAGCAGTTGCCGTTCTGCGTACCAGTGGGACACGTGACGAGCTCCAGATCCGAGGCTACAGTATCGAGCTCCACGTTGAGCATTTGAAATGGGGTCCCGACGCTCGCGGTCGTCTCCACGAAGAAAAAATCGTTCTTGTCATGTGCCCAGGGGTGTTTGTGATGCGCTCGAAGGCTGAAACGCGAGAATAGAGCTTAAAATGAAGAGAAAAGCAGCTTACTGATAGGGAGTACGGTGGACTCTGAGCTTCGAGCTGGTGGCAGAGCCACGGCGAGGAGGGTGAAGAGCACGACGACCAATTTCAGCATTGCGCCCGCGACTGAGGATGCCAGGGCGGCCAGCGAGGCTTATATGAGGCTCTTATCAGCAGCGCGGTCATCTGACTGCTCGGCATCAAACAGTAAAAGTTGTTGCTTTATCAGTGCCGACCTGTTGGAGCGAGCGTTGGAAGCGGAAGTTTGCAGCTGGCTGTAAACAGAACTTTCAATCGTTTTGTCATTTTCAACATGTTTACATGGGACAAATTCCAATTTCGTTCGGCAGGGGATGCTCAAAGTATACGTATTGGCCGATGCGGATCAATGCGTGCTCAGCGACCTTAAAGGGACACGGACATCGTTCCAAAAAAGCCTGAAATTTCATGGTACGGGTACGATAGCACTTTGACCGTTAGAACCTGACTTCCATAGCTCGTAGCTTCCTCTTCCAAGATGGACGAGTGGCGGAATCCAATAAACGCTGTCCAAAGATGGCCAGGAACACAAATTGTGGGGTAGAAGGGGTCAGAGGTCGCATTTCTCGACTGAAAGTATACTCAATCAAGTCGAGCATGTTTAAAGGGACGCGAACATTGCTCCAAAAAGTCTTAGATTCTTAAACTTTGTCTATCCCCACTAAATCGACCCTCCCTACCATGATGGAGCTTACAGAATTTTCATAGGACAACTCACAGTCAGTCTTGAGATAGCAAAAGTAAACGGAATGTGTAAAAAATTAACAAATGTGGACATTTGCACTCTGAAAATCACTCGTTCAAGTAAAAAATTGCGCGATTGACTCCAGCTTCCAGCTAATATGTGGTTTGGGGTACATTTGAGAGATGAGAAGGCGAGAGAGAAGAGACACACGCGCGCAATTATCAATCGCAGCAGGAAAGACGACAATTGGAGAACGGGTCACATTATGCCATGCGCTCATTTTTGGTGCCATGGAAACGGGCGAAATGAAGCGGCGATTGCGTTTGGATTTCGTTTGGACCATTTTCTGCGTCATTTACTCTCTGTCTTGTTGTAGATAACGACGTTCCGCTCCAATGCAAATCGCTTGTGGCGCCGCTTCCACCACCTGGCGCCGCGTCTCTCTTCTGCCTCATAAAACCTGTCCTCGTCGCCCACCTGCGGCGGACGACGAGCTCGCGTCCTCCCCACTCTTCCCTCTTATGTCATGTAAACCTAGAATGTGGTCGCCCTATTGAGTAATAATGTACTAGATAGTATAGTCGGAGGAAGAGGATCTCTTGAGGCGTTGAGATCCTCTGGCTTGAGCGTGACAGCTTTGAGCTTCGAGCTCCTGATCGCGTTCCATTTTCTGTCAACTTTTAGCGTTGTAGCTGTTTTCGTGCTATTTGCGCTCGTTTCTGCCCAATTTCGTCGGCTTTTAATTTCAGTAATTGCTCCAAATACCCGCCAACGGGCGTCGATCATCGCTGAGCGCAGTTTTCATCAGAAAGTGAGTGATTTGATGTTCAAGATTTTGACCCTCGCGGCCTAAAATGGCCCTAAAAACATAGAATCGCACTTGAAAGTCAAAGTGGATCGGGAATTTATCAATTTTCATCGATTCTTGGCCAAACGACAGCTAATTCATTGTCATTTTAGGCTAAAGGAACGCTGGATTTGTCGGAACCCATTGAAGCAAAGATGGCCGTACTACCATTATCGGTGAGTGAGTTTAGGCTTGAATTCAACCTTTTGATAACGTTTTAAGCAATGTCGATGCCAAATCTCACGGAGTCTAATTTCAGGACCTCAATCAAGACGCTCAGTTCTGCTCGGCTGCTCTAGCCTATGGTCGCCAAGTCGAAGTAACTCCGATCTCATCACCCTCTCGATCGTCTTCATCTCCGGAACATTGAGTGTTCTGAACCTCAAGTCGCCGAACGTTCTGGCGCAGGTGAGTGCATCTGTGAGTGCAATCAACTAAAATTTGTAATTTTCAAGAGCCAAGTCATGCTCGGTCGTCGATTCATGACCGCATAGCCACAAACTCTCGTTTCCTGGATTGTTCTAGATATAATCTCACATCATTATGGGTAAAATCACTGTTTAGATCTGCTACCCGCTCTCCTTGAGCTTCAAACAGACGGCCACCCTCCTCTCGCTCACTCTCGCACTCAACCGACTCATCGTCGTATTCAAAATCCACGCCCTCGACTGCGGATGGATCTACTGGGTGAGTTGATCCTACTTTCTGTTATTTTGATCAATTTGCAGGCATTCGCCAGCGTCAGTTGGACTGTGGGAGTCGCGTTGTTCGCGTTCATCATGTCCACAATGCCCGCGACCCACTTCCTCCCTGATGAGCACAGGTTCGAGAGCCTGTACGCTTATCAGTCGCTCTACAGCGCGTGCTCCACGACGCTACAGGTTGGAGCTTTTGCCATTTCGGCCGCCATTTACGCGCTGATTTTGGGGAAAATCAAGTTCCTGGTAGGTGGATCAGTCAAGGGCAACCTGTATTTTGTGTTTTTCAGAAGGACTCGGTCTCAACGCAGGAGATTGTGATCTCCGCGCAAGCAATGCTACCATTCCTCTGGTCAGTCCGTCGCCGAGACGCTCGTCTTCTTCCGACCTGAGGGTGAAGACTCCGGCGTTCTCACCGTCGCTTTCGTCTTCTTCTCGCGATACGTTCCCGTGGTGCACATGATCTCGTATATGCTCCTCAACAAGTAATCCCAGAGTTTCACAATTGTTTAAAATCGATGTTGCCACTGTTTAGAACGCTGAGGGAGCGGATGCGAACTCTGCTGAGACTGAAGAACACGAACGCCGTTGGTAATGCTGTGGCTATGAATAACTTTGTTGGATGAAGGCAATAAATTGTTTGATTGGTTGGTTGATCGATGCGTTCATCGTGACCGCACTGGTCTAGAACAACGAGAAAAACACAGATTGTGGCCGTTTGGCCGTTGAATTGATGAAATTCGTGATTTTGGGTCCATTTTCGACTAGAAATCCGCAGTCAGAGCACACAAAATCGTGTCGAACCACTGCTTTTCTTAGTTTAAGCTATTTCATTGAGCTGTCCTAGGAAATTCCAAAAATCGGAGACCATTTTTGGCTTCAAAATTAAACCAAAATTTGGACACAAAAATCCAAAAGACAGAAGAAAAAAGACAAAAACGCAACAGAACAATTCTACGGTTTCGTGGTGGCCATTTTCAGCGTTGCCTCCTGCCTAGCGAGCCCGTTCATCGGTCGATGGAGCAACAAAATCAAGCAGATCAAGTTGCCGATGCTCGTTGGTCTCATAACGATGGTCCTGGGCGGCAGTGCTCGATTGAAGCGTGGTCGGGGCAGTAACATTTGAACCCTAAAATCCTTTTGGAACGACATCTGGGCTTATTTTTGGTGTTTTTTTTTTTTGGATTTTCTGTCTGTTTCAAGTTTAACAGCTGCTGTTTTACTCCAAAATTGCACCGTCTGAGGCATTTAAAACAGTCTAAGCGTTGATTAGAACCGCCAGGAAGGAATCCAAAAAACACCAAAAGCAGATAAGAATCTAATAATTACGCGTTTTTGTGCTTAAAAATGAGAAATAAAAATCCATGTTGCTCGGAGCCGGCACCGAACCTTCGACCTCCTGCTCACAAGTCAGACAAACTTGCCAATCAGCCATCTGCACATTGTTTGTTCCCTGTTCGAGAGTTCAATATATCACCACTCGACTAACACTTGTCTTTTGCACCTGTTCTCTGTCCTGCAACCCTAAAATAACGCTCTCGCAACGACAGTTGTTCTTCCGTTCGCAAATTTATTCAGATCAAAGGTTACGCAAAATTCAAAATTGAAATTTCGCCTCAAAGTGAGACGATGGATATCTTCTTCTCGGTGCTGGTGACGTCGAAAATGTTAAACTTCACCGGCTTACCGTATCCGTCGCTCTTTTTCGCGTCCACCTGCACGACGTTCATCGTCGGACTGCGGACCATCTTCAGAGTCGCCAAATCAACGTCGTCCGGCATACGGTACTGGCGGTGGAGCTCTCGGAGCGCGCAGTTCGGGTTGTTCGGGTCATCTTTGCGCGCGTTGATCTGCACATCGTAGCCGTAGACTTGGACGCGGACCTCTTTGGGGTCGTAGGTTGGGGCAAAGTAGCTGAGGTCGATTTGCGCGGCAAAGCCTTCTTCGTTGTTCTTGACTCGAGCAAAATTTCCGGCTTCTCCGCTGAAAATGGTGATTTGATAGCATTTTAAGGCAAAATAAAAAATGAAACAACACTGGTGGATTCGAACCCGCGACCATTCGGGCACAAAGTTTCCATTTTACCAATTGAGCTATTGGCACATCTAGAAGCTACCAGTTAGTCAGTAGTTATATCACTTACGTCGGAATATCCCAATCTGTGCTAGACATGCGTCGAATCGCCTTGAATTTGCCGCCAAACTTGTTCATCTTATCGTCGAGCTGACGTTCCATGGCGACCGGTCGACTGAAAATTGCACAAAATCAAATTCCGGCACCGATGTTTTGACAAAAGCAGCAACAGTTGGCCGTCTACCATGCCGACAACGACGGCATTTGTCATCACTCACGGTGCGACACACCTGCCGGCCTGGAAGTGAAGCGACCAACCTAGAGGAATTTTCAAATTTCAGAGTTCGCATAAATTTCGCTGTGTAACAAGGCGTTCTCTCGGCGGTGGAGGGGTCAGTGCGACGTGCCAACCTCTTCCGGGTCGCACGAAGGCAATGTAAACAAGTGGTCTTTGCAGAGAGGAGAAATTTTTGCAGAATAAAAATTTCAAAAACCTATTGAGATGTGAACTTGTAACCTTGCGGTTGAGAAGCAACGGCGTTACCACAGCGCTAGACAGCAGCACTCATCAACCTCTACATTTTGCCTATACTATTAGTCGTTTCAGGTCTAGACAGGTGACCACAAGCCGCATGTCTGAAAGCAAACAAGCAACTTCTGGTCATTTGGATTTGAACGAATTCGCGTTTCGGTCCGGTCGATGAGCTAAGCGGGACGATCGAAGTAAGCGCGCCTTTCCACGAGCGCAAATCACTAATTTCGGTCATTTCAGATGTGCATCAAAAAGAAAAAGCGTGCGAACACGTCGTCGTCGATGCTGCCGGCCTCTCCGGCGCTCCAACCGACCCAGCAAAGCCAATCGCCGAACAGGAGCCTCCGGTCGATCGCAAAGGCGAGCGGGAGCGCGAAGAAGAAGAGCGCGACGGAGAAAACGTGTCCGACGGCGCCGTCGAACGAGTTCGAGAAGCCGAAGGAGTCGAATTTGGAGAAAACGCAGAAGAGCGAGGCGAAGTGAGTTTGCGCGGCCGCGAGCGACCGAATTGCGCGGGAATTGCAGGAATCCGACGGCGACCGGCCCACACGGAAGGAACGCAAACGCTGCCGACGGACGCGGCGAATCAGGCGCCGGCGACGAGCGGGAGCTGATCGAGGCCGGCGCGCCGCCGCCGAAGGAGGACACCGACTCGGAGGACGACACGCTGCACGGCGTGGGGACGAAGATGCCGAGCTACGATCTGGATCCGTCGAGGAAGTCAAAGTCGAGAAATATGGATTGAGCGAGCGAGAGGATTGTGATTGACGATGCAGATTTGAAGGCGTTCAGCCATGATATTTAGCATGAATTTTGGGTCTTTTGGAGCTGTTTAGATCGCAAAATTGATTGATTTTGATTAAAAATTGAATTTGAGCTCGGAATTATGGTTTCGGAGCAAATATCGTGTGGATTTCAATGGGGATTGAGTTGGAAAAGCACATTTCGGGTTAAACTTGCTTTGTAATTGTGTTTCAAGGTAGCACGATCCACCGCATGTTGTTTCAATAGTGAAATTTGTTACATTTTGGCCCGAATTGAGGAAATTTGTGGATGTAAACCTGTGCCAGCGCTGGCTGGCTGCGCGACTGTCAGAGATGGTCTGCGCGTGATATGCGCTTGTCTAGAATTCAGCCAGTACAGACTCTTCCGCCCGGAAACCTCATTTTGCAAACTAATCAACGATGGGAGCGGTTCTCGGCATCCCCGAATACCTGATTCACCCCACCAATGACGTAAGCAACCGCGTTAAATTACCATTTTTAACCCACAATTTCAGCAAAACGAACTAATCCCCTACAGCGCGATGGATCCGCGTGTGTTTTTCCGCCTGGTGACCGAAGACAACGAGGAATTAGGTCGAGTCATCTTCCAGCTCTCCGCCACGACGCATCCGCAGCTCTCGGAGAATTTCCGGCTCCTGTGCACCGGTGAGAAGACGTGCGCCGCGGGATTCAGCCTCGACTACGCGAATACCCCGCTCCATGCGATCTGTCCGCGTCAAGGAATTGTCGTTGGAGGCGATGTGGTGAACAGAAATGGCTCGGGCGGGCACGCCGCCGCCGACATCAGCTTCACCGCGCGGAATCTGAGTTTACCGAAGGAGTAAGTGCGCTTTCAAGCTAATTTAAACGCTGATTTTGACAATTTCAGGGCTGGCACGTTGTGCATGCTGAATCAGAGCCCGAAAAGCGTGCGTTTCGACTCGCAATTCTTCGTTCTCATCGAGGAGGTCGACTACGTGGAGGACGGCGTCGCGTTCGGTCGTGTGATCGAGGGAATCGAGGTGCTACGCGCTGCGTTGAAGTATGGCAGCGAGAGTGGAATCCCGTCGAAGGCTGTGTACATTGCGGAAAGCGGTCAAATGTGAATAAATTCTGTGTGAAATGTTGCAGCGTAAATAGACGAACTCGAGAATTTGACAACTTGGGTCTTGGCGCGAAGGCGTGAATACTGTATACTGGTGGTTGTTCATGTGACAACGCGACGAATTTGAAATGTCGAACTGACGATTTGTCTGCGAAATGCTTCCTGCTTGCGATGTGCGTTCGTTTGTGTTTTCATTGTGCTTTACTTGCGTTGCGTATTCTAGACTAGACGTTTTTAATTCTATACTTTTGTCTGTTTTTATGTAGTTTGTAGTTTTCATGTAGTTTTCAGCACTTTTGCGGATAAATTTGATCAAATTGATTTCTTGTTGGTCAGTTGTCGGCTGACCATTCGCGCTTGTTGCTATCCATCTTCATCATTTGCATTCCAGTAGCAATATGTCAGGCAACGACCACTTGAACCGACCGATAAGCCTCAACGAGCCGCTGCCCAGTCAAGTCGAGGCCAACCTGACGCCGCAAGAGCGTCGTGATGCCGAGAAGCTTATGAAGGAGCTCATGGAACTGGAGCAAACGACGCAAGACAACGAGCGGCTTCTCGCGGAGATGGAGGCTGAGATTGCGGAGCTGACTGCTTCATTTGCGGACATCCCGGACCTGGAGAATCTTACCAAAATGTCGGCTGCAGAGTTGGAGGGCATTCTTCGCTCTCTCAACGATGAATGCAGGTGCGTTTCTTTGTTGTTTCTGACCTTATAGCTAACATTCAAGTTTTAGTTCTCAGGAAGAGGAGGCTCGCCAGATAGAGGCGAGAATAAGGGAAATGGAGCCCGACTCGGAGTTGCCGCCGGTCCTGCAGCCCGAAGCTGAGTTGATCTCCGAACTGAAGCCGCTTCAGCAACTCGTAACTCGCTCTGATCCGCCAAGTCTCAAGAATCCGTCGACTCTGCCACCCAAATCGCAGTCAGTCTCCCAACCGAAGCCGTTTCAGCAACATAGAACTCGCTCTATTCCTCCACGACCTAAGATATCGCCGAACCTGCTGGCGCAGTTGATCTCCCAACCGAAGCCGCCCCAGCAGCAAAGGACGCGCTCCTTGATGCCAACTCATCGTTCTGTGCGCCCTCGGCCGAATCCTTCAAGTGACATTGAGGTCATCGTCGTCGATAGCGACTAATTGTTCCCGGATCACATGTGTTTTGTTGATGTTTCATGTTGTATAAAATGTTTGTTGACGAATCTTGGGATTAGAGTTTTTGTTTGCTGTTTGTGTTCAATTGATTCGTTCTTATCTTCATCTCTATCGTGCTTCCTTTGTTTGTGATTTGAAAATGTTTTTATTTGTTTGGATCATTTCAGTACCCGCTCTTGATATTCATGGAAGGACAGGTCAGTGCCTCAGGTTGCTCACAAAATTCTAATTTAAAGAGTTTAGCAGACCGAGAATGCGGCATCGGTCGAGATCAAGGAAGAGAAGCCGAAATTTCCGGCATTTATGAAGGCGCGAAGAAAGATTGTGAAGCCGCTAGAGTTTTGGGATCCCTGTAAGCTGTCGCTCTGTCTTGTCTCATTCTAAAAACGACATTCAGCCTTCGAATACGAGTGGTCGTGCAAGGTGAAGCCGATCCGACCTGGACTCAATATCTTCAACGACACGACGAGGAGCTTGAATGGGACTACGAACACGACACGAGATTCTACAAGAACGGGTGCAAAGTGGAAGACGAGGAAGTGATGGTCCTCCGACCAAGCGCATTCGCAGCGTCGTGCGTGGTCGAGGCGCTGTGCGTTTTGGTGGCGAACTGGAGCTCGACAAGCCGATCCTTCAGCATAAGCCGCTGAAGATTGTCAAGGAAGAGCCGGGCGAGGACGAACCGGTTGCGGAAGACCAAACTGAGAAGAACTGGAGACGCGATAAATGGAACCAGGCCTAGGTCGAAAGCCGGAAGCTATTTTTAAGCTAATCGATAATATATGTTTGCCGTTTTGGCCAGATTTCTAACTTTGTATATTTATTAAATTATTACTAATTGAGGTGTTGAGTTGTGATTCCAGCAGCTGATTGCAATCTCACGTTGCGGCATTTTTGAAAACTCGCTTCATTTGAGATGAACTTTACGTCGTAGCTGGTGCGCTTTCCGTTGAGGTTGAACCTAAACACTTCATTAGAACCTTCTGTCTTCATAGCAGATCCACATGAAGGAATCGCTCCTGTGACGATGTGGGTACGGCTACGCGCTTAGGGGCATCCTGGAACAGGACAGAGGACAGCAACTACTTAAAAAGAATGGACATCAAGGAGGTTATTATGATTACGGGCAATAACAAATAAATTCTAACAATGTGACAATGTATTTCAACAACGAGTGACGGTTTACTTGTTGAATATTCCCAGGATTCTCCCCCTCTCGAGTTCAAGCTCTGAAATATCGCACATTAGAGTGGTAAAGCTCAAAAGAGCTCAAAAAACACCCGATTAAGAGCTGCACGAGCTCGCAATTAATAAATAAAATGTCTTACTTTCTTCCTCTTCCAACGCAATGGACGCGTTGTGGAGGTTCTTCACACATGTGGCAAGTTGTTCGGTCGTTTTGTAACCCAGTTCTGAAGTTGATAATCAACAAAATTCCACGACTACACCAAGAATGGACTCACGATTGACGAATCGAACGTCGCGAGCGGTTAACGTGGTGTTGAACTTTTCCGTAGGCGTTTGCTCAGCGATCTTGGGCGCGCTGGTCTGCAAGTACAAATCCTGAATTCCTTCACACATCTCACAAGCACAAACCTCGCATTTCTTCTTCAACTGATCCCACGCGCCAGGAACGCTCTCGTTGAACAGCTCCGGCGACGCGCAGCGGTCAATGGTTTCGTCGCAGAAGAGGTCCAGTTTCGGTGCTGAAAGCGGTCGCGGCGGCGATTGGTACCAGCTGCGAACGCGGAACTGTTTTCTCGGCAGATCGGGCGGCGGCGTCTCCCTGCGCTTGTCCTTGTCGTGATGAGGTTCAGGCTGCTGTGGTTGCTGCTGCTTCTCTTCCTGCGGTTGATGCTGCTGAAGCTTCTGCTGCTGCTGAAGCTGCAGCGGTTGATACTGCTGTTGCTGAAGCTTCTGCTGCTGCTGCACAGGCTGCTGCGGTCGATGCTGCTGGTGGACATGCTGCTGCTGCGGTTGATGCTGCTGGTGCTGCTGCGGCTGCTGTTGCTGAAGCTGCTGGTGGTGCTGCTGCTGCGGTTGATGCTGCTGCTGGAGCTGCTGGTTCTGAAGCTTCTGCTGAAGCTGCTGATACTGCTGCAGATTCTGAAGATGCTGCTGCTGCAACCTCGAATCGTCGGGAATGTTGGGGACGGGATAGAAAGCCGGGTAGTAGACCACGGGATGCTGTTGCTGGACGTCGCCAATCGTTTCGTTCGGTTTCTCCTGCTCCCAGCCGCCTTCAAGAAACCCCATCGGTGGCATAGAACGCAGCTGCTCCAATTGCTGCAACTGCAGCTGATGATGGCGCTCCTGTAGCTGCTGCTGATGTTCCCAGTCGCTGTCGTCACGTGACGCGTGATGTGGCCAATGTGGAATGCCCTCCATGTTCATCTGCAACGAATTTCAGCGTGGAAATGAAAATAAAAAGAAGCGCGAAAGCAGAATCGTCATCGCGCTGAGAATTGAAACGCGGGTGTTGGAACAAAGACGAATTCAAGTGATTGGTGCTTCATGTGATCAGCAGTACCGTACAGTGCACCTGTGCACACAGTCAAATCGCGCCAAGAGCAGTAAAGTGCAGATGAGTCAGCGACCAGTTGTGAATCGAGAAACTCTTCCATGCCTTTCCGAGCAGATCTTGAACGACAAACCGAGGAAGAGAGTAACAACTCGCAGAGCGACATCGTATCGACACAAAAACATTTATTCGATAACAATGAGAATTAAAAAAACATTTCGATTTCAACAAGGATGGGACGTTTAGCAGCGCGAATCGATTCGGGAATACTCCTCAAGGTACATGTCGTTCTTCTAAATGAAGGCGTTTTTATAGCAACTGAACATCTGGATTATGAGTGCAAATTTTGGCAACACAAAGTCAAATTTTGTATTCAAGCGACAAATACATTATTCGGGTGTAGACCAACCTTGTTCATGTAAAGAGCGAATAGTTCGTCTACAAGTTCGCGTGTCACGCGTCCGCCGACGTTCTGACGGATGAACTGAAGAACGAGAACACCATCAGAGCGAAGATACCGGTCGACAAAGTTGCCTACGTCCCGGGCGTTTCGGCTCTGCTTCAAGATGTCCTCCTTCGACATGTCGCACGTCACGGAGGATCGGCGCATCGTCGGTAACAAGAAAACAACGGCGGTGTAGAAGAAGTTGATGAAGGTGGTGACTCCGACGAAAAGCAGCCATACGTAGAGGAACAGGTAGAGCTTCTCGTTGATCATGTTCAACATGATGACGCACTGGACGGTGTGACGCTGGATCATCCCCAAGCGGCGTACTTCGAAATCGCACAAGATGATACGGGGGAAGATCGGCGACTCGACCCAATCGCGGTTCATGTAAAAGTCCTTCAGCGTCTCGAATCCCCAGTTCATGTAGTTGCCGCCGAGGAAATGATTCATGGCGTAGAGCTGCGCGAAGACGTTGAACAAATAGAGGAGTTTGGTCCCGAGGTAGAGAACGGTCGCATTCCTTCCCGATCGCATGATGCTCTAAACAAGAATAAATTCGTTAATTGCGCTTGCGATTTCCTAATAAACTCACGTTACGCTCGAAGACTTCGATGCTTTCATGGAAGTACTTGGCGACGCTCTTCACCTCCGTGATTCTGTCTTCGCCACTGAGATCCTTGCACTTGATCGTCTCAGCAACGATCGCCTTCGGGTTCACCGCGGTCTGTTTGTGGAGCATGTTCCAGAACCAGTTCGGAACGCAGAAACACACGGCCTGCAGAGCGAGCACGATCGGAACCCATCGGTAGTAGCTGATCTGATCTGTTCGGTCTTGCGCATCGGTGGGAACGCCCTCGTCCCAGGGAACGTGATACATGTTGGATATGAAACAGTAGTCTTCGGCGTATTTCTCCCGGCCTCCGCTGAACTCTTTCGGCACCCAGCACTGAATCGGCGAGCCAAAGTACTGCTTAGCGGAGATGGCGAGCGAGAAGAAGGCGAGTAGAAGTGAGGTGACGTAGTAGTTGAGCCAATCGACCGAGTCCGCGACCACCTGCACCTTGACCACATTCTGGATGCTGTCGTCACGTGACGCGTGATGTGGCCAATGTGGAATGCCCTCCATGTTCATCTGCAACGAATTTCATCGTGAAAATGAAAATAAAAAGAAGTGCAAAAGCAGAATCGTCATCGCGCTGAGAATTGAAACGCGGGTGTTGGAACAAAGACTCATTAGTGATTGGTGCTTCATGTGGGCAGCAATACCGTACAGTGCACCTGTGCACACAGTCAAATCGCGCCGAGAGCAGTAAAGCCGATGAGTCAGCGACCAGTTGTGAATCGAGAAACTCGTCAAGCCTTTCCGAGCATATCTTGAACGACAAACCGATGAAGAGAATAACAAATCGCAGAGCGACATCGTATCGACACGCGGCCAATCGACGTATATCGCAGTCGGTCATCCGATCATGAATCTGATAGGAACGTGTGCAAAAACATTTATTCGATAACAATGAGTATTGAAAAACATTTAATAATAACGGTATTTCACCGGCGCACCACGAGGAATGCCATAGCCACGGCTTGAGATGGGCCTCGACTCGCGGTGCCTGTGGTGTTGGCGCTCGATGCCGTAGTCCGCATAGTGACCATGCGGAGTGGCATCGTTCATGTTACGATATTCGTTATTTCCGTAGTAGTCCATCGTTCCTTGTACTATCTTGACACACAACGGTTTTGGTTGTTTCTTCTGGAATCAACGTATTAAAACGAACAATTATGTCCGCAATTATCTTACCTTTCCTTTAACCGGGAACGAATCGCGATGTCCATCTCGTTGCGGTCTCTCGCAATTCGCTGGCAATGAAGGCATGATGGAGTGAAACTTTGAGAAGACGGAAATTTTCTCATTCGTAACTTGTGTGTATCCGTTCCGTTTGTTCATTCTTGAAATGGGAATGCCTGGACGATCTGGCTTAAACACTACACTATCTCTGCCCGGACAGTCCACGTAATAATCTATAGTTGGATTAGATCGAGTAAATTGATGTTCCGCACCAAATGGAGAGATTCTGTTCTCCCAAGCAAGATATTCCTCCTCGTCGTTAGGATTAATTTCTACGCCATCGTCGAACCAATTCGCCTGAGCTGAACCCACTGGCTTGCGGTATGCAAAACGGTTATGACTACGGCCAACATCGCAAAAATCTTCATAAGCTGAAATGTAGAAATGATCTCACTGACAAACAATCTCACTCACTTTCGTCCAACACAATAACATCGTCATTCACAAAAGCCGATGGTGCGTAACGTCGAGGTGCGTTGCGAGGTTGCGCTAAACGATTTGCACGCTGACGATTACGGTTTCGTCGACGTTCCAGTTCTTCTTCTTGAAACATCATCGCCTAAAGTAGCCTATTTACAACTAAAAGCAGCCAAAGATGACAAAGAGAAAGTGATGCGTCCTCTTCCAATTGAACACAATTCGAAATATTTTTCGAAATTCGAAAGAAAACACACGAACAAAAGATCGCTGAGGACATTCAAGCGACGGCATACCGCAACCGCAATAAATAGCGAAAGTGCGCGAGTGGGTTGAATAGCGAAGAACGAACTAGAGAATTTGACGACGTGGGTCTTAGCGCGAAGGCACGAATACGATTACAACACGGATGACAGTTCCCGCAAACAGTTGACAACACGACGAATTCGAAACGCGCCATCGGCCGTCAAATTCTCGTGCAATCACCAGCGCGATGACCACAGAAAAAACTTGAGAATCTGTGAGGACGAAAAATGAGTTTCACATGGAAGGCAACTCCGAATGTCGCTCCAAAAAACAGCTTTTATTAAATATTTAATGTCGAACGGCTCCTACTGCCATTCCTCGTCAGTGCGAACGCCCTCGATACCACAGGTCGACTGGATGGCACGGCGAAGAGCGCCCATGATGTAGAACGCCATCTCAGCGATCAAATACCAGTACAGAGCGAACAAAATCAAGTTATTACGTTGGTTGGCGAAGAAAGTGCAACGCTTATATACAATCTGAAATGTCATGATCACTTTCGAGAGATTAAAACCGCTCGCTTACATCTGTATCCGTGAAGTAGACCTCCAGTTTCGAGCGAAGCATGTCAGGCATAGAGTCGCGATCGTAGCATACGGACATGACGACATCGAAGCCCCACGTGAAGCAATTTAACAGAGGGCGTGACGACGTCGGCGAGGACATCTCTCCGATTCCCAACATCTGAAGTAATAATTCGAATCACAACAAAAGGCCGGCATTCCTACCGTAAGCACCCAGACAACGATGAGGATCGCGCCAAGCAACCCCCATTTGCGAGCCTCATTAATACGCTGGTCAATGTGTAAGCGCTCCTCTCCAATGAACGCCCAAACGAGAAACGGCAAGCAGGTAGTCAGAAAGTGGAGAAAAAGAGCGCCGGGAATTTTCTGGAACAAAACTCAGTTCACACACAACTCACACACCAAAACCAACAAACCTTGTCAACGTATTCCGCTGGACTCATCTCGTATGGATCGTGGCGGATGCTTAAATTAAACTCTGGCATTCCTTCGACTGTTTTGCACTTGTAAGTCGGCAGAATGTAGATCTAAAGGTAGCCATGAAGAAGGGAGGCACAAAAAGAACAAATTTACCGTACAAAACGAGAAAATAGCGCAGAACATCAACACTTTAACCATCCGCCGCGCTGGATCCAACAGGGTGTTCATGACGGTGAGCCTGAAAATTGAAAGACAGTCATACACAGAGATGAAGCGAAACAAAGATGAAAATTGCCGCGCTTCACTTGAAAATATCCCAAAAAATCAGAACGCAAATGCTATTAAACAGCCACATAAATACCGCAGCAGATTCCAGAAATTTGGAGATCAGCAGTTCGTCTACGCAGTCAACTCTGAAACGAGCAAAGTGCCGATATCACCAGTAAAAATCATATTTTGTCACAAGTAGTGAAAAGCGCGTTCGGAGTGCAAACTTTCATGCGCGAAGAACAATCGAGATGCCGAGGCGTAATTTGAGAGCTGCGTACATTCGTTAATCGGCGACCACTTCGATCAGGCGCGCGCGCATGATAATGGTTACTGGATAGTCGCGAATCGTCCCGAAAAAATAGCGCAAACCCGCTTGCGGTTGCGCAAATTCAAAAAATGACGGAAGCAGATGTGTTGTCATGTCTGGTTTCGGAGAGCACAATGAGTTGACTGCACAACTGTCTAGTCACAGACGTGGCGCCACTTCGACCGCGTCCAACTGCAAAAAGTGCTTCGATGGCAGTTGAGCAGTCAGGTTCGGTAAGGGACGCCGCGCCTATTTATATACATCTTCACCGTCTCGGCGCAAGTGCGCATCGGCGTTCACGTCCTTATGATGGAGCTATTTCAGCGATGTTATTCCCATCAACAGGCTCATTTACAATAAATAAAATAAAAGACTCATTCACAATTAATAAAATTCACACAATACTAAGATGTGCACCGAGAGTTTCTTCGGTACTAAACTCTTCCATCAATGTCCGTAATTCGTTGATGTCCTCTTCGTTCAGGGAGGAGAGTTCCGTGAACTCATCGCGCATGTCCGTATCGAGATTCCCGAAATTTCTGCTCGATGTTTGTGCGGACCTTCAATGCAAATGTTGTACGCTTTCAACGCCAAGGCTTCCGCCTACCTTGGCTTAGGGCGCATACAAACGCGTCCGTGATGTTCGGTGAACTGCTTGTGGAACTTCTCCCGCTCGTCGTCGTTGTTGAAGATGAAATGTTCGACCTCGTAGTCGGGGGCAGTGAGCTTGATTTCGTAGAGATCCTTCATGTCAGGCAGCAAGCAAGGAGTGTCAAACACCTTCTCGGTTCTCTCGCCATCTTTGTTGAACGAAAGCGTGCATTTCGCGTCGACCGGATCGTTGCAAGTGCCTTCGGCGTTTACCGTTACCAAAAGACGGAGTTTCGCTGCAATCGTCCACAGGAAGCGCAGAGGCTGCAGGTACACGCGATTATCGGACACAGCGTTCGAAACAACTGGATAGCACGAAATGAGAAGAGCTGCAATGTCCATGTTCGATGTCCCAAAGGAGTATCTAAAATCATTACAGTAATCTATCTAGCCCTTAAGTTAAGAACAAACCTTCCGTAACCTAAGAACAACAATCCGAGAACCATGTGAGTCACCAAGTACGTAGCGTGGACCAACGAGTGCCTTGGATCATAGGCTCGAGGTTTCAAGTTTCGCACTGCTCTCATGATTCGCACTGTGTCGAGATCGCCACTTCCTGCCATCACCTACAAAACAGATATAATCAGTCTGGAACAAGAGACGAGAACCTACCAAGCCAAGAGCCAACATTGCTGAATTGATGCAATGACAGTAAGAGGGATATCCGGACGCTTTGCTGATTAACGGAGAACCCTGTACACGAATTCCAGGAACCAAAAATCTCAGCAGTTGCATAATCGCAGCCTTCGCCTCAGGATTGTGTGTTCCAGCATACTTGATTCCCAACACGATGCTTGAGCCGGCTGTGATGTTGAAGAAAGCGGAACAAGCGACTTCACGATGTTGCGTCTTGATCCAATCATCGTGGCGCTGTTCAACGCATGCATAAACAGGTTCTAAGACATCGGGGGGACACTTCAACAACCAATATAAGCTACAGTACACTACACATTAGGACTGTACCTGGTTGAAAATAGTATCAGGATGAGGTTGGAGGTCGTCAAAGACGATGAGCATTCGCGCGATCGTCATGGCGGTCAAGAAATCACCACGAATCTCTCTGATCTGCACCAGTGCCTTCGGAATGGTCAGGTACTCGCGTACGTATTCACAGTTCGTGCGCATGAAGAGCATTCCCAACGCGATCGTTGCCGGAAGACCCGTCACGTGGATATTAGCATTGTCAGTCTCATGGACGTGCGCTGCTCGCTCTCTGGTCTCCATTGTTCATTCGGGAAGATTATATCCTTCCTCTTGCCTCCCCTCATCAATTGCAGCAATCGCATGACGACTGAACTCTTGTTGGCGGTTCCCGCAAACCGTAATTCTGGCCCCCTACCTGAATTCAACAACTCTGTTACAGTAATTTGACGTAGCAATAGCCTAACCCAGATTGATCAATCCAATCACGAATCCTCCACTCATGTAGTAACAACCACGGTGTTCCAACGGGTGCGCATCGCCTACAGGTCGGCCCATTTCGTTGACGATTTGAGAAGTTAGGGATTCGTGCTTGCTCTCCGCAAAGAGCATTCCCAAAGAGAACAGCGCAGCGCATTGAATCAGTGGAGGTATGCGGAGGTCGAGGACAGTCGACGGCAGCATGAAGGGAAGATGAGTTGTCAGCATTTTATGCACCTGAAATTCACAGTTGCACATTTGAAAATAATAAAATTATCACAGTCTAGACTAGAATGTGATTAAAATGCCGACTTACATAGGCATCGCAGGATCCTCTGTACGACACAGCGCTTCCTAGCAGAATACTGATGACCAAGTAGGTATCACCGCGAGTTAGCCACTCATGAATCGTGTACACATTTATCAGCTTGAGATGTCCGGAAAGGCCGAATGCAAAGACAACTCCGGCACCGATAATCGGGTCCTTCAAGCGGCCATAGCACAGCCCAAGCCACATCGGGTCGAAGGAGATCTCATCGGAGCCCATCAGCGCCAACCCATGAGACACACCGTTGTAGTAGTTACCCCACTTGAACATGTCCTGAAAGCACTTAAAATTGACGAGCTTGTGGACAGGCAACCTACAAGAGTAAATTGATCCAAATCCTGTTGATCTATTTCAATGCGGCGGTTGTACGGATGTCCACGACCGCTCAAGTTCAATTCAGAAACGTAAAGTTCGAGTTTTTGGGAGAAAGGCGTACAGTGGTAGATCATACAGGCTCGTCCGAATGATTGCGAGAGGGTGCGGATGGCGACCGCGAGTAAGAATTGCTGTTGTGTTCCCGGAACTCCGTTTCTGTCTGCTCTGGACGTGGTCTCATCGCTATGAGCGTCTGAAGTTGACTGTCTAGCATAACTGCAACGTTGTCTAGACGTAAATCGTGACGCCAGCGACGAGATGCCCAAAGAGATTGTACGGAAGGTGATGGTGGAATCCTGGAATGTTCCGTCACATGGCGGTCAGTCAATCATAAACCCTTACCACAACTTGGAGTTTCTCGTTTCTGTCGTTTCTTGCACACTTCCTAATGTCGCATCCAGGAACGAAGTTGGTGTATTCTGAAATTGCATCAAATCAGCTAAAATATAAAGACAGAAAAGCATACTAAAATGCTGTCGATGTCGACTTCCCGAAAAGTGACCCTGGCGACCTCATCAAGCGAAATCGTCGAATCCTCCTCAGCCGTCTCTTCAATTTCCACTTCACTTAGAATCGATGAGTTCATCCATATCCTCGGCGTACCACCTCCGTACTGCAGAATCGACCGATCTCGAAAGCTTCTGTCGTTGCGGCGCTTGGCGAACGGCGTGGTTGATTTCGGCATCATGTCGAGAATCTCCAACGCGAGCTCTTGGCGTGAGACGGAGCGAACAGATCCAGGAGTTGCACGCATAGTTCGAGCCGGTGTTCTGAAGGAAACTGGAGTTTCATCTAAAATAATGCACTATAGTATTTAGCTGTCATTTCAAGTACAACTCACTCGTTCGTCAAGAACTCCGTCTGGTTGGTTTCGCCGAGGCGCGGCGTCTCGCTGAGGTTAGCGCTTCCTGACATTTTGCTACTGGAATGGAAATGATGCAGATGGAAAGCAGAGAAGTGGACAATGACAAAAGAGCGCGAATAGTCAGGCCGACAACTGACCAACAACAAATCCAGCAATACCAAAAGTTATCAAATTAATCTGCAGCTACGAAAACAGACAAAACTAGAGGACAGTCGTTATTATAAGCACGTAAAAATGAAAACATAAACGACCGCAAATTAAAGATCGGAAGCTGCAGCAGCTAGAGCATTTCGCAACAAAATGCCAAAACTGCAGAGAAATCGTCATTTCGAAAATCGCATTTTCGAAACTCACTCAAAGTCGATTCGAGTCGCAGCAGCAGTTTACGTTCCAAAAGCCGCACCTCGCAGCTTTTGCGTCTTGAGCTGCGGTTGTCAATTTATACTCTGAAAACGCGCAGCTGCAGCAAAAGTGAGGCTGCCGCAGCCAGTTTTCGAGCTGCTTGTACATACTGTCGACGTAGTTTCAACTGGACAGTCGCAGATTTGCTATTTCGCACCGGGATCATTAATGAAAGTCCACCGCTCTGACCGTGCTGCGCTTTATAGTATTATACGCAGAGCCCAATACGCGAGCTGCGGGATGCCTGAGCTGCAAGCAGCAAGAAGTATAAATCGGCCTTCAAAGCGCTCGCGCGCCAATTGTTCAGTTTGTTCTTCCTACGATCTAACTCGAGGAGACAAGCGCATGAGTGCGAGGTTTTAATCAAAATTCCATCTAATTCCATTTAATCAAAATTCCATCAATTTCACGATCAAAACAGCTCCAAAAACCCAAATTCATGCGAAATATGCAGCAAAAATGGTAATCTCATGGCTGAACGCAAGAATCCTCATATTCCGGTGAAAATACAATCAAATCATGACCAAAAATTACTTTTCTGAACGCAAACTAGCCAGAATTCTCATTTCCCTACCTCATTACATCCATATCAAGCCAAATGCACTCAGAAACCCAACGCAAACGCCTTCAAATCCGCACAGAAAACTTGTATTCGTCAATCACAATCCTCTCGCTCGCTCAATCCATATTTCTCGACTTTGATTTCCGCGACGGATCCAGATCGTAGCTCGGCATCTTCGTCCCCACGCCGTGCAGCGTGTCGTCCTCCGAGTCGGTGTCCTCCTTCGGCGGCGGCGCGCCGGCCTCGATCAGCTCCCCGCTCGTCGCCGGCGCCTGATTCGCCGCGTCCGTCGGCAGCGTTTGCGTTCCTTCCGTGTGGCCGCCGCCGGTCGCCGTCGGATTCCTGCAATTCCCGCGCAATTCAGTCGCTCGCGGCCTCGCAAACTCACTTCGCCTCGCTCTTCTGCGTTTTCTCCAAATTCGACTCCTTCGGCTTCTCGAACTCGTTCGACGGCGCCGTCGGACACGTTTTCTCCGTCGCGCTCTTCTTCTTCGCGCTCCCGCTCGCCTTTGCGATCGACCGGAGGCTCCTGTTCGGCGATTGGCTCTGCTGGGTCGGCTGGAGTGCCGGAGAGGCCGGCAGAATCGACGACGACGTGTTCGCACGCTTTTTCTTTTTGATGCACATCTGAAATGACCGAAATTAGCGATTTGGGCTCGTGGAAAGGCGCGCTTACTTCGATCGTGCCGCTTAGCTCATTCACCGGACTGAAACGCGAATTCGCTCAAATCCAAATGACCGGAAATTGCTTGTTTGCTTTCAGACATGCGACTTGTGGTCACCTGTCTAGACATGAATCGTCTAATGGGGACAAATGTAGACTTTGATCAGTGATGCTGTCTAGCGTTGTGGTTACGGTTGAATGATCGACTGGATTAAGCGACTTTGACAGCACTCGTATCCAAACAACCGGAATTCACCACAATACAATAAACGCTATTCCAGTGATTACGATTACAACGATCTGCCAACAATACAACGAAAACAGAATGTTTTCGGGCAACGAAAAGAATGTCGGGCAACATATACATACAACAGATCTGGTGGGATTATCACTCGTCGTGTGGTGTCTATTTTTTGAGAGTTTGAGCGCTGTTGTATTATTTGTTTTTGTGCGGAACAATCAACTAATTTCATGTATTTTTCTTACGTTTTTGCTAAAACCGAGCGTAAAATTCACTATTTTTTGTGAAGAGAACGTTGCTGCATTTATTCAACATGCTTTGCTTTGAGATAAAGAACGTCGTTTCTAATTTTAATTCTAAATTTAACATATTTTGAATTTTCTTCTTCCGACGTCTGACAATTATTCTGTAAACCTTGCTTAACGTTAATGAAAAAAAAAACTAATTTAAATCTATTTAAATTTTATGTTAATTTCGTGATATTCGCATCTCGATAAATGTGTTATAGATTTGATTGAACGAGCTATTAAAAAATGTTTATTTGATCTGAGGAAATTTGGTTCACTCTTCTGATCAATATTTAATTTAATTTTAGTTTAATTACACACAGGCAATATAGCACCAGTCTTTGCTTAATTGTGCGCAAATTGTTTAAAGAATTGAATGTATTCTTGCAGCATGTTCTCCATTAACGTTTTTAGTTTACATCAACTTTTACAAAATTCGTTTACAATTTATTTTTTGCACATAAAATAAATTCTAACTTTACTTCCTCACATTTGTACACATTTAAATTTTCTTTGGAATTTTTGACCTATTTTTTTCCGGGTCTTTTTTCGGCATTCTTATTTTTGCCTATGGGCAGTTTGTAGTGCATGTGTTCGACTGCTTTGCTAAATTTCAGATGACTTGGAGGGACACTTTGTAGTTTTCCCTTCTAAGCAAAAATTTTAATTTTTTAATTAGTTTTTAGTTAACTTGAAAGAATTGATAGAATTTGGAACTTGGCAATAGAATTTTTGCAATTTAAATTTTCGTTGAGTTCCATATTTTCAACATTTTGATCGCTAATTTTATAATTTAAAAACAATTAACTTTTGAAACCAGAATTGTGCTCCATGCTGGCGTTATTTTTGATCGTTATTTGTTTCAACTTTGAACTCAGAATCAGATTTTTTTGTTGCGTTTTCTAACTCGTCCATCACTTATGTAGTCTGCTAATAAAAGTTACAAACAAGGGTAAATTCTTGTGGAAATTTTTGCGTTGGCTTTCTTCAATTGACCCATATTAAGACGTGAAATTTACATATAAAGTGTATTTTTTAAAATCTGAATTTTTTGTGTACTTGACTGGCTGATTTGACTGAATGGCTGCTTGATAAATCTTGTGTCCGAGCAATTCTGTTCAGCTCCTCCAACACCTCAAACCATTAAACAAATAATCACGGTCCTGAAATCCAAAAATAGTCCTTAAGATTTTCCATTTTTGTTCATTTTTCATCTTTGATCAATTAAATTGAATTTGAACTACAACATTTGAATTTCAGATTGTTTTAGAATATTTATCATCGTTTTTAAAGTTAGTTCAATAAAGCAATTTTTTGAAGACTTCATTCCAAGACATTCAAGATTGAAAATTCAAGACAAAACATATTTGTAAATATACAAAATTGGGCCGACGGGCTGAACTATTTTGCCGATGGGTTTGTTGTTCTCGTTTTTAATTTTCAAATAACAACAAATCGTTCAAATTAAATTAACTTCATATTAGGGAACAACACACTTTTATAACAAATATCATAAACTTTTTACCTGAATATATAAAAATTCATAACTTTTAATCTAATTTTTGGTGGAACATATAGTATTTATGCTTCCATTTATCAGAGTATTTAAGCTAAAATTTTCAGTATTCAATAGTTACAATCCTTTGTAGCACATTATAGAAGAGCACAGAAGGCTTATTTGTATTTTTGGAATCTTCATGCATCAAACATCTTCATGTTAGCGAGACCTAATTATCTGACCTAAAGAATATTTTTTGTGCCTACAGTGAAAGTGTTAACTTAATTAATTTGGTTTTACGTCAAAATTGCATAATTCATAAAACATAGGATCTCATATAAGTGAATGGTTAAGGTACGTAGGGGTGGAAGATTTGCAGATTCGCAATTTCCGGTGCTGTTTATGGAAAATATGCAAATGAATTTTCGAATTTTAAATTTTAAATGTCAATTTCAATTTCAGAAATTCCTTGTTTTTTTAGATATGCGAAGTTAACATAAAATTTCTTTTTTTGTTGACAACTCCTATGCGGAGAAAAATTGCATTGAATTTGTGGCCAAAATGGTCTGCTTTCGGAGATTTTTTTGGCGAAGGCATGATTTCTCTGCTCAGCTTCAATTTCTCAAAAATCCATTTTACCAATTTGTTCTACAAGTGATGAGGAGTCAATTTTGCTAATTTTCATCCACTTTGAAAAGAGAACTTTTATTTTTACTCAGATTCAAATTTTTTTTGCAACTAACTCGCCTATCACTTATGTAGTCTCCTAATAAAAATTACAAAAAAGGTCCAATTGATGCTGACGACAATTCAATTGATTTTATTTCAAATTTCAAATTTTCGAATTTCAAGTTTCAATTTAAATTCCAGAAATTCTTTGTTTTTTTAGATATGCGCAATTAACATAAAATTTTCTTTTTTGTTGAAAAGTTCGAAGAAAGAAAATTGCATTCAAATTGTGGCCAAAATGGTCTGCTTTCGGAGATTTTTTTGGCGAAAGCATGATTTCTTAGCTTCAATTTCTCAAAATCCATTTTACCAATTTGTTCTACAAGAGATGAGGAGTCCATTCATTTTTGCTCATTTTGATACCACTTGAACAGAGAACTTTTATTGTAGATTTGGGAACGACAAACGCCTATAAAAAGAAATTCCACAAGTGCCAACCATATAAATTGCTGTTTCTCAACTATCAAACGGCGGCTTTGCGTGAAATTTTTGCATAAATCACTAAGTCTTTCAACAACTTGATGACAAGAGAATTTGAAAAATTCGTAAAGAATCCTGTGTCGTTTTTGGTCATCAACTTTTACGGCTTTTTACGTTGAAAACACCATCTTCATCTCACGCTTGTGCGAGTTCGAACGCTTATCAACGTCGAGTTGATTCCGACAATACATCATTAAAACTTTCGTTCCCACGAAAAGCTCCCACGACCACCAGGCATTATCAACTCTGTAGATTTATTGTTTTTTTTTGACGAATTCATTCTGCAATCGTCTTACCACCGCCTTCTCTTTCCGCCCCAATCGATCGCCCGCCTCTCCACAACTTGTCACGACTCTCTCCCCTCATTTACATACCCATTCGGGTAATACCAAGCAATCCCATTTTCACCGCTGCACCGTTCTAATAGCTTCAATTCGCCATTTGCCGGTGGGCGGTTGCGCTCGCTGCGCTGATAGAGAGAGAGAGAGGAATGCGCGTTGCTCCCACGCTGAACTCCGATCGTTGGCGCGCGCGCGACTCGCTGATGCACTGCAAGAGACACTTGAGGTGTGGCGGCTGAGGAGGAGCACTTCTGCTGTGCTGTTTTACCATGTGACGCGTGTTGGTGACCTTTTTGTTTTGTGCGAATTTTGGCGACGCGAAGATAAGAGGATTGCGGAAAGTAATCTTGTTTTTGTGGGTTTTGATTTAGCTGTTTCAAAGGGGGTAGAACGATTAAATGGGTTTAGTCAAAAGAGTTTGCTTTCAATTAAGTGGCGTTAGAGATAATTTGATCTCGATTTTTCAAGATTTTAATGTTTAATAATTTTTTTCGGCGAATTTTCAGTTGTTGAAGCAAATCCTTGGGTCCTAACTGAATTTTTGGCTGAATCTGAATCTAACTGAATACAGGTGAGATGAGCGTGCCATGTTAAAATTAATAAAACATAGAAAACTGAAGAATTGTGGAAAATTGAAAACATTTGAAGATTGATTGAATGTTGATTTATTTTGACCGTTTCAAATAGGCATGAACCAAATTTTATATGTTTAGCCATCAGCCGGAATATTTTCGCAATTTTTTGGAGGTTGAACCTTTGTCGC